>JAAGWP010000055.1:0-182184 GCA_013266165.1 Fusarium graminum | reverse complement strand
CTGACCTTATGAATATCCCTCTGAGATAGGTCAAGGTTACAAGATAAAAAACACATTGAGTTTGCCACATTAGGGCACCATAGACGATGCCCTCAAATAAAGTCTTTCTCTCGATATCGTCACGGCAAGTATGCTAAAGTTACCCAAGATCTTTTTGCCCCCTAATTTTAGGTGGTCATACCTGAAGGTGCCCTAGGGACGGTCTTTGCTTTGTTCAGAGTTGCAGTCACTTATGTGACCCAGACTTTTTAGACAAAGCTGCGGGTGCATAGTTATTCCTCGTGATTGATTTATCAGGAGAAACATTTACCTGATTGACGATCATGAATTAGAGGAAAAAGGGTCACGAGATCTGCTACTCACCTTAAAATTCGACTGCTTGTCTGTTAGCATATTGATGAGGCGAAATGGTGCTTCGGCAGTTCATTGAGCAATACCATGACTCGCATCATAGTACCTACCATTCTTCTGGACATACCATACCTGACCCGAGACAAAAGATAGGGTAGGTATTTCTGGGTCAGGGTCGGCCTCGTATGGCTGTCGACATCCCTTCATTGTCCGCACAGGTCGCGATGCAACATAGCTCCACAGATGATGTTTCCCTCAACCACTACAGAGTGTTATCAACCGTGAACCGTCGTCCCAAGTCTGCGTAGCGCTTCGCTTACTGGGGCAGGTTTCAGACGGATGAGTGTGTAGTCCCATTTGGGATCCCAATGCCGTTTTAGTCAACATGACAAAAGCCAAGAGTTATCTCTGGGACGAAAACTACCAGGATCTTCGATTGCGATAAGCTGCAAGAAGGGAAATGAATCATGGATATACCGTATTTTCTCAACGACTTGCAATGGGGGCGGTGGGCACGTGTAGTTCGCGTAATTATCTACTGACAGTTAGATCACAGTAATTAAACCTTCTAAGCGGATAGGATTATACGCTTTATCTCCACAGCCCCGTTGCAAGTTATTGAGATGATACGGTAATCCATCAGGTCGGTCTCGCGATTGCACGAGGTGCAAGTAGGGTAGTCCATACTCTTAGCCGTAGTACCAAACTCTCAATGGGCCCTTGTTTTGAGGGTCATTCAAATGTTGAGAAGCTTGGTGATTCCTTTTTTTTCTCATGAGTGAAACAATATACCGCTGTAGCCGGGCTGCATCCTATTGGACTCGAATTTCCAAAAGGATCCGGGCTAGTAACGATACTGCAAAGACCTTCAAGATCACCGGTGATACCCTGTGCTTGAGTTCAAGTTTCCTATGCCTATTTTACTCCTCTCCAGCCCTGTTCTCCCGAAATGATACATCCCTTCGAAAATCTCTGATCGTCCAGGGGACTACTCTCCCACTACGGGATGGGTCTGCTCCTACTGTACAAGGGGTCTACAGATCGGCGACTTTTGTTTCTTTTGTCTAGTTTTCGTGGCTGAGGTGTAGGGGCTGATACGCACATCTTATCTCGGTTGTTAGTGCGGAGTTATAGATAGGAGTTCGTAACAGCTGATGAGCCGGTGATCGGTCTCCTCAAGTAAGACTCCGCTATCCCGGTGAACTAATTTGGCATCGTTATATGACCATGTCAAGACTACCTTGATGCCAACCGTTACTTTACTATCCCCATTGAGCACCTTTATACTTTCATTGATATCTGACCCAACTGTTTAAAATGGTTGCCACTGAGAAGAAAACCTTCGAAAGGCCTGGTGGCTTTTCACTCGCTCATTTGCTCAGATTTCTGTCTTCGGAATACCGCATCCTGTTTACAATTGTTTTTCTTCTTAACCTCATTGGGGTCATTGTATTTCTATGGTTATGGTTTATTAATGGTCAACCCAATCCAAACACTTGCGGTCTTGCGACATCGATAAACCTTGCAGTCTCAATAGTCATACGAGAAGAACACATCGTCAATGGCCTGTACCATGTTTTCACAGCTTTTCCAAAGAAATGGCCTCTTTGGTTAAGACATCGCATGGGGAAGATCTACCACCTCGGCGGTCTACACAGCGGCTGTGGTGTTGCGGCGACCTTCTGGTTCATCATGATGTCCATCGACAAGACCAGTGCCTTCACTCTCACAACAGATCGGGACGCTGCCCGATGGGTGCACATAATTATTATCTACATGTTGGATTGTCTTTTGACTGCTATGCTTGTAATGGCATTTCCCTCGATCCGTTCCAAGATACATAACGCATTCGAGGTCGTCCATCGATTAGCCGGTTGGTCGTCTCTAGCCCTATTATGGTTTCTCACTGTACTTGACGCAAGTATCAGCACACCAGCGGGCGGTTCAGTCGCAGTATCAGTCTTTTCCAGCCCCAACATGTGGCTTGTGTTTATTTCAACCTGCTGCGTCGTTTCGACCTGGTTGAACTGCAGAAAGGTGGAGGTTGAATCCGAGAGACTGTCTTCTCACGCCCTTCGAATGTACTTTGATTACGGCAGTCCACAACCTGGTACTACAATTCGACTTTCATCTCGGCCTCTGCTGGAGTGGCATGCGTTTGCAACTGTCAACGACCCCAAAGCAAGCGGCTTCTCGGTCATTATTTCCAACGCGGGCGACTGGACCAAGAAGGTTGTCAACGATCCTCCGCGTCATGTTTGGGTTCGACGTACGCCAACTTGCGGTGTTCTACGCATCGCGCCAATGTTCAAGAGTATTGTGCTGGTAGCTACAGGATCAGGAATCGCCCCTTGTCTCCCAGTGATTCTTGCCCAGCAAACACGCATAACCCTATTCTGGTCGACTAGAGACCCCTTGGAAACTTACGGGCCAAGTATTGCATCTATCATTCTAGGTATGGGGGAGAATGCACATATTCACAACACTTCTACCATGGGAAGGCCAAATGCATTGCCAACTGTGTTGGATCTGTACAAGAAGACGGAAAGTGAGGCTGTGGTGGTAATTTCTAACCCTAAGTTGACGATTGACTTGGTCCTTGACTTGGAGGCTTTGGGGGTGCCGGCATTTGGGCCTATCTGGGACTCTTAGGCTCCAAATGGTGTAGATACATACCGTGTAATGATAGTGGCTCCACGATCTCATAGGAAAAATGAGTTCTTGAAGGTTGTTTACCAGCTCCATTACCCCTGTAAATCTCAGATTGCAGTTGGCGTGTAGATAAATAGACAGGCATGCAGGATGATAATTGATCGTGTTCATCTCTATCATAAAGTTCCCCGATACTCCATCGGCTTCACCGCTCCATAGGAAATAGGTGAAACCTGACGGTTGGATTCATCCTGGTCGTGAAAAAGCTTCGCAATGTCGATCTCCCCATCCCATTGCTACCTTGCTCCAAGTTGCTGAACCCTTGGCGCGGGGCCTCCATATGAACCCGGAGCCTGGTAGTCGGCTACCTAGGTTGAGGAGCAATTTTCCCCAAGGCTTGAGAGAACGTTTTAGACTTATTGGAGATTCGTGTCTACTGGATTCTGAAGAAATCGCGAGAAAAGTCATCGGACTTGTTTTGCTTCCCATCATGTCTCAATCGTTGGCTAACACATTGATCAATGAAGAGAAAGGATCGTTCCAGAATAAATCTAGACTCCGAAGTAAGCTAACAGCGTAAGCGTTACATCTGCCGAGTAGGCTAACGTTTGCCGAATGGCCTCCAACTCCATCCTTATCCGAATTCACACCTAGCCAGGTCTTCATACCCAAATTGTCCTGGACGATCATTATTAGTGTCTATCCTGAAACCCGTGGTCTCGGTGGACTGGAAGTTTTCCAGGCTCTTGCGCGTTCCTTCGCCGAGATCTAGGGGTTGACCAGCCTTGCCACGACGATATGTTTCTGGGTTTTGACGAATAAGTAGCTGCGTCGTCTCACTCGTAACATACTTTTTCGACTCGTCTCAATTCATCGAATAGCTTCTTCGTAACATTATCTCTCTTCAAATCCAACATGGCAAGCCAATCTGTCACTATCACCAAGCGATTTAATGCGCCATTCTTAATGAAACAAATTTCAGTACAAGAAGTGGAAGCAGAGAAAACGACCCGTCAGTCTGGTAAAAGACCCCTGAACCAACACCAACCCACTCCTGCATGTGACCGACTAACATGAGGTAGCATACAATGCAAAATCACACACACAGAGTGGCATGAGCAAGCTCGCTTACCACTTTGTCACATTATGCCTCTTTACTATGAGTGACATGCCTACCTCTACTGGCATCAACACCACATTTGCTATTGCAGGGATACTGGCCGGTCCAGGAACTATCAGCAATGCCGATATTAGATGGGCTGATATGGGCAAGGGAATCTTCGTGGCTCTGTACTTCACGTGGCATCTGACCTTGTGCTTCAACCTTGGAAATCAACGCCAACCGCAGTCTGTTATTGAGGATGGCGTCAACAAGCCTTGGCGCCCTATTCCTGCTGGACGTATCTCGCCTGAGCTGGCACTTCGATGGCAGCTGATGTCGATCGTTTCACTGCTCGCGCTCTGCATCACTACTCTTGGTGCATGGCAGGAGACTTCCTTCTACCTCTTCTGCACTTGGCTGTACAACGAGCGGGCCTGGGGCGACAATAGCTGGTGGCAGCGCGCTCTGATGAATGCATGCGGTATCACTACCAACCGCGTGGCGACTCTTCGTGTAGCTGTCCTAGCCACTCAAGCCAGTGCAGATAATTTCGAGTTCACAAACAAGGGCCTCGGCTGGTTCTTCATATGCGCTGCCCTTGTTTTTACCACTATCCAGGTCCAGGACTTGCGTGACCAGGATGGAGACAAGTTGATCGACCGCCAGACTTTCCCTCTAATTCTTGGCGACGTACCAACGCGCTGGATCACGGCTGTAGCGGTATGCATATGGTCTGCTCTGTGTCCGTTGTACTGGGGTCTTGGTGCTGTTGGTTGTTCGGTTCCTATCGTTACTGGGGTTGTGGTTGCAGCGCATATGCTTCTCTGCCGTAGTCGAGCTCAAGACCAAACAAGCTTTCGCCTGGTGGCAGCGTGGTGGATCTCTCTTTACTTCCTTCCATTGATGAGTAGTCGAGGGCTGTAGACTATGAGCTATAGCGATGGCTGCCAGGTGTAGATACTGCGCTCAACCTTCAAAAATGGAAACTTATATGTAGTGGGGGAAGATAAAGGGCTGGCACCTAGCAATTGGAGCAGAAGCGGATTATGTTGTGGTATTCTTAAAGAGGATGGTAGTACTAAACACGGTGTCGGTATGATAACAGATAGCAAGGTATTTTTTTCAAGGTTGTTCCCATCCCAAGAGTCCAATTTTCTTCCATGCCTTTAATTCTATGTTCCTGTGAATTTTCAGGTTCTGGTTAAGCTGCCTGACAACCTGGATAGACGCGGGCACATTCGAGCTGCCACCAGTGTTACGAAGTTCCTCCCAATCTCCCCATCCTCTGGCTCCAGTATCAAGCTTGACCTCAACAAGACGGCGCTTGCTGGAATGGAACGTTGCAATCTCATTCTCAGAAGGGTCTTGTTGCTGTTGGCAACTGTGACGTGTGAGGTTATAGTCTATCACCCACAGACATGTACCATTGCTTCCAGCTGCTGCAAGGTTTTGCACCTCAGCACATCCCCTCGAATCACACTATCTGGATCCGGTCTGGAAAGCAGGATGACTATGGAATTCCAAGCCAACATGATGAGGTTGCAGTGTAGGGTTATTCGGGAATCGTAATGGCATGTGCATCATATAAGGGTATCTGAAGGGATTGTCGTGGAACCGATATATGAAAAGGTCTTGGCTCGGTTGCACCATGTAAAACCTATTCGTGTCTGAACTGACGACGAATCGTATTTCCACCATATGTGAGGTCTCATGTTCCACGATGAACTTTGACTCCTCACAAGCATCCCATAGCCCTCTGTCCACGTGATAGGTCAATGTATTGCCAGCCTGCCACCATGAACATATATCACCTGGGGTACCGTGTATACTTCCAGGAGGGTAAGGAGTAGGGGCTGCTGTCACATTTGAGATTGTACTATTGGGAGTAACGGCGATGTTCTTATCGAGGGGTCTTGTAGTTGAGTTTTGGATCTTGAAAAGATGCACGCCTAGAATGTCCGGTCGTAGAGCCAGCTTCCAAACCATGTCTCTCAATTCCGTGGGGAGTTCGGCGAATTTGTGGAAACTGGTAGCCATCGTGACGAAAAATGTGGGAAGTCGAGATTACTTAACCAAGAATGAACTGTTCAGGATGTTACGTTGAAACTGAAGGGTTATGAGGAGGACAATTGAGAGAATATGCAGGCATCCAGCTTTGCTATTTATATTCTCCATGGAATTGTAGTTTCTTGTTCACTCAACTCTTTGAATAACTAAATCTACAAACTTCTAACTAGAATATGTGTATCCTTGTAATTAAAATGGCTATAGAGCACTATTGGAAGGTATTCAGAGCCACCATGGAGCTTATTAGTTTGATGCTTGAACTGGGTGTCCGTGCCTAACTTCAACTAATTCACTCTTGAAGAGAGGCAACCCTGCAAAGCGCCGGTGGCAAAGATTATCTTGGACCATTGGCCAGTGATGGACGAGACTTGAATTTTGTAGTTGAGGCAGTTGACGAAATGTTTTACACTTTGCTGCTAGCAGGGAGGTATCGCAGGCGTAGAGGTGAGTCGGTGCGCAAGTTTTGTGAGGTGTTAAAAACTATAGCGATAGTGTTTGCAAGTCCCTGTGCACATCCGAAAATTGAACATTTCTATGTGCAGATGACTGACGGCTGGCGTGGAAGATTAGCGCAGGTCAGATCTTAGAAAGAAAAAAAATGCAAAAACGAATCCCCGAAACCTGGATCGAACAAGTGACCTTTCGATGACATATAACAATTACAGTCGAACGCTCTTCCAGCTGAGCTATTCGGGGAGATCTCCGAAACGGAGGAACAGCTATTGATGCGGAATCTGCTTCAGATCAACGTATATGTAATGTGATTTAGTGACTTACTAATACGCAGTTTCACACTCTAGGGTGGTTGTGATTCCACGATGATCAACAAATTGCAAATACTTCAATCGAGACTTTACGAACGAGCGGCATTATTTCTCGAGTAACACAACCTCACTCACTGTGTTCATTATACCATGGTAATAATTTGAACAACTTGTGCGATTTATGTGTGATATTATCTAGAGATAGTGATGGCAAGCGATTCACGCAAAATGAATTGAGCTTGCACACTTCACGGCCTCAGATAATTGGGCGGTCCCGGCTAAGCTGAAATTAAAACCAGGGAAAGACTACCTGGATACTACAATAAAACTGCCCATGTCTTTCTGTCACCTGCTCTGAGGCGGATTTCTTATCTGTTGTGCGACCCTGGATGTGTTGCTCACGTCACCGATGTGGGGTGGAAAACTACGCGTCGTAGTCAAACAAACATGAATCAAGCATTTACGTGTCACCCTTTGCATCACTCTTGCTTCCAGTTTTGCCATGATGCCCTCGCGCGCTTATTCAGTCACAATGTGATGGCATACGGAAACTGCATTGTTATCACAAGCCGTCCATTCCCCTGACGTCATTGCTGCGACGCGTTTCTCAATTAGCACATCCTGAATCCGAGATCAACATCTACGTCCCTTGCGTCGCTTGACAGGATGGCCTGTTGCGCCGGACTTTCCAGTATTGGTACGCTTCCCTAACAGTTGTCGTAATTCCCAGGTGCACTCCATGTCGGCATGAATCAGTTGCTCGAAGGTATTCGCATTTCTACGCAGCCGCACCTCTAGCTACGCAGAAGCAATCCGAGCATTTACCATCAGTGCTTGCCACCTCTAACATCTTGCCTGGCAAACATGAGGATATTTAGAGCAGCAACGCGATTGATGGCCACCTTTGTATGGTGAAGCGAAACAAAGGCACGGGTGATCACTGCTTCCTTCCTACCGGCACTACGTTTGCACTGCTTTGCAATGGCAACAGCATTCGGCGCATGCTTGTTTGCACACGCAATTGCGCTTGTGCGCTTTCGCCAAACAAAATGTTGGATGAACAGTTGGAACATTTTCATCATCGCTAGATCTTCTCGACACGCAAAATCTTGATCGTCATCGTTGTCCTCACTCGCATCGATAAACCTTCTGCATATTCACCATGCCTAACCAGCCTCCATCGAACGACCGCAACCATGACACACCCGTCACGAAGTCGGAGTCACAGACACCAAAGCTCAAGCGCAAGCTTGACTTCGACGATCGCTTGGTGACTATCTCAGTATCCGATCTCGACCGAATCAAACACATGTTGGAAGCACCGTCTACGATTCCCAGTCTGACCGTTGAGCCCTCGTCGACCGTGATGGAGGGACGTTTCGGCAACATTGATCACGCAACGAGCTGCAAGATCAGACAGAACAAGGACTCGTTGACTGAAAAGCAAGACCGACAGCGTTCTGGTAGGACCGCATGCCCTTCTTCTCCTTACTTGACTGACAGCTCCAGCGCCGGATACACTCCCATTTCCAGGTCGAGCCGAAACCTCCCCTCAACCCCCGATCGTTGCCGCATACCACGATATCCCGAGCCCCAGATACCCTCCGTCCGACCTCACGCAACATATTTCGGATTACCGTCAAGTCTTGGAAGCCCAAGCTCGTGACGTTGAACGCGCCCTGCGTGTGGATAATTCGGAGAAGCGCCAGCCACAGAGCTACGCAGTGACAGGTGAACAAAAGGCCATTCTCGACAGGATCCAGGCTGCTCAGGTGCGATCTAGCATGTTGGTCATGAGCCTGGGACTTGCTTGTTATTCCTACAGATTGGCAAGTCTTCCAAACTCTAACTCCGGCATAAACACCGATGGCAGGAGATAAGGCTTTCGACGTAGCATGATGACCGGAGTCTTGATGATTCTTGGTTAATCATGTGTTGACCTCGCATGGTTGATGCCGCGCGGCTGCATTATTCGTGCGTCTTGGTTGCGATCACGATTGGTAGCTGAGAGAGCCTCATACTGTGGAAGGAACGTTGTGCTCATGATTCGACTTGGGATCGTCTAGACCTGGCAAAGGACCAGTTGAGTAGTAAACCGTGGGTATTCACATAAACAACCTTGAAACATATCTTACCATTCCAGTTGAGAAGCTTTCGCAGGCGCAACAACAACACAAACCTCGAGGCACTGATGCTGCGTTGGGTTATGACCAAGAGTGGCGGGTAAAGACCTTGTGCGTTCCCACCAGTAAGGGAGTCCCAAGTCAGGATCAGAGCAATGAAGACTAGAAATACATACGAACCGAAGTGCAATTAAAATTACGCCATTTGAGAATATTTTGTTATGTATCGGTATGTGCTTTGATCCCTCGTATTGCTGTACACACTTTCCTGATCCTGTCCATTACTACTACGCATGCCCCAGAGTACTATAAGAGATGGCGGCTTTAGACCAATAATAGAAAACAATCTTAGGTCACTCCAGTCTAAAATAGGTATAGGTATAATCTACCTGACCTGTATTTGCTCCCCAATCCAGACAGTCGAATTCTCTGATGCCCTGTAAGCATGCAGCGTTCCAAAGCGCTGAGGTCGGGGGCCAAGTAGCGGGTGATGACATTGATCAGAGCGTGCATCCTGTACTGCAGACCAGAGTGCGGGTTCTACCATCTTTGAAAGCAGGACCTGAGCCGTGATCTGCGATCGGTTGGTCAAACTGAAACTCCATCTCTAGTCTTTTTCCGAGCTGTAAAGACGTGGAGATGTCCTGCACAGGCCAAGCATTTGGAAAGGTTGTCGTTGGCGACGGTGATTTGGTTGAGGGGACTAGCAAATTAGTTAGAGGTTTAGGTGACTCTATTGATTGACTCGTTCTTCCTCACATAAATCGTTCCACACCTATGTCAATAGGTATATCACAGTTTCAGATACCTCATTGTACCTCATTCTCATAAACTTTGCCCATTTGCCTCGAATTATAAATAGCCAACTTTCCCCCATCATCAGTGGCCCCAAACTTCTCTATTTTCCACATCAGATCCCATTCGACATCATGGCGCACAGCAACCCTTTCGAGACACTTCTAGCAGGGCTCACGCTTATGGTTCTCGGCCTCTTGGAACCTGCCGACATTCGATCTCCAATTGACGTCGATCCAGACATTCTACGTGTCTTCCTTCAACACGAGCTTACTATCCTCCGGCCCCTACGACAAAGTCTTCACCGTCAGCTTCCTAGTCAAAATCTTGTGCAAGCACTCATAGCGTGCCATCAGCGCCAGATCGAGAGAACGCCCTTTTCTCAAAACCGGGCAAAGTATCAAGAGGTAGTCAAGCCAATCTTAACACGATCACCAGAAGCATTACCAACAAGAAAATTGAACCTATGGGCTATTTCAGAACTTCATCACCTCTTTCGTGAGGCAGAAATATTCGTTTCCGCTTACTCAAGAGAGGCTTGGGATATGCCACACGCACGATATAACATCTGAAGATAACATAAACCCCACGACAGAGTTCAGTAGACGACCTCCCATATCTGTCCCATTGACAGGAAGAGAGAACGAAGAGATACGAAAGGCATATTTATTGTTCGATTCATACCGACATACTCTGGTTTAACACCTCTTTTCTGCAGGATTACTACTTTCCTGAGGCAACTGCATCTTTCTATCCTATCCCTTGAGAATCCGCCCACAGAAACAAGCTTTGGTGTGTCAGAGCTTTCCACGCAGTTCTCCGATCTTACTTCGAGAATATAGAGGGCTTTTGAATCTGGTGGATGACCTAATCGAAGCTGAATGTAGCGGAATCGCGTCGTAACCACAAAGAAGGGAATTCCTAGACAGAACCTCGCGTGATAGTCTCTAATTTTCAGCCTACATCTGCTCGCAAGGCTACCCCCCGTTGCCGAACTCTCGAGAGATAAGCAGGACCACGCTGGAAGAAAGTGTTGTATCATTATATACGAGATGCCCCCAGTTGGAACAAAACCGTCGCACTTGTCCATTAGTGGTAGTTGCGGATTTGGAGGACTCGGTAAACGCACTTTTCACTGGTTCTGAAACAGAGCGCGACTTTTGGACGAGCGGAGCGTTCATGTTTGAGCATAAGAGGCTAGTGCACCTTAATCACGTCTGGTACTGGCAGGCCGTGGATTTCGAAGATGCATATGAATATGAATCTGACTAGTATGTAGCTAGTTCCTTTCGGGACATGTATATTAAG
Source organism: Fusarium graminum (assembly GCA_013266165.1). Taxonomy (NCBI): domain Eukaryota; kingdom Fungi; phylum Ascomycota; class Sordariomycetes; order Hypocreales; family Nectriaceae; genus Fusarium; species Fusarium graminum. Next base: position 171,022 of record JAAGWP010000055.1, on the reverse strand, counting down.
TTGAAGTATAAGCACAATGCCGGTGCCTTTATGGAGACTCATGCTAACCGACCACTGCCTTCTGGAAGTGGCTGAACGGAAACGTGGAAGATATGGAAGATCAATCCCACCGGCGTCCAGTGTTACGACCCATACTCAGGGTACCATAAAAATGGCGGCTTTAGACTAGATGACAGAAAGCTTTAGGCAGCTTTAGTCCAAAATATGATGATAGATTACCTAACCTTTATTTACCCCAGGTCTAAATAGTCGAATCTTCTTGCATCTTGTGGCCATATCATGACGTGGGGGATGTGTGGCATCGCAGTCCAGGTGACTGAACTCCGTTCTGTAGTCACTAGTAGATCATTCTCGGTAGGGATGAAAGAGCATTTGCTAATGCTACCCTGCTCTATTACTGACTCTCAATCGAGACCAAACCACCTCAAGGAACTCGAACCTGTCGTTGCTCGATTGCGAGGGCGTCCTACACTCCACATGTCATTACCTTAGTTCAATCAAGTATTCTTAACCACTCTGGGCAATAATGATATCCCAACTAGAGCTCATCTACCCCTCAACCTTATTTCCATTGAGTTACAGATTTATGAGCTGGGACTCTTATCGTAGTGAATTAGCAGCTGATAAAGTGATAAGATTGTGCAACTGTTGAAACTACTCTTCACCGTGTTGGACTGTCCTTTTGCTACCCACTGCCCGATCTGCTTGTGGTAGCTTTTTGAACCAACACGAATAATGGAGGCCCAATACTCACGTCCCCAGAGGAAGCGAGCCCTGCAGGCTTGCGACTTTTGTCATGCCAGGGGTCTAAAGTGGTGGTCATTGTAGCTAAAGGCAAGAATGGAAGGTCATTTGGTAAGATGGCCTTTGTTTAAGAGCCAATAGAGGTAGGCTTTATATTTTTACAGCTGCATCCTATCCAAGGGGGATATGTCTGCTGTTACTATTCACATAGGCCCTTTGGTCTTGCCGCTATAGGGTGTACTAATTGGACTGTAAAATGCCTGTAGCAAGCCTACTGTCGATCAATCTGACAGAAGGATTCATTCCAGGACCTATTAGCTATCACATTCAGATTCAACAACTGGTGAAATTTGATGTATGATACCCGCAATGGCAGAAAATGAGTATTATATGTCCCGTCAAGGCTGTAGAGACAACATGGAACATTTATCAGAAGAAAGTATTTGACCAGACATCTCAAGCCGGAGAACTTAGACCAAAGATATAGTAGTCCATTCTGCAGTCGAGAAATATGGCAACAGTGAACATTGAACCATCATGGTTCCTATCCCGTGTGCACCGAACATTGAAGTACCGTTGATAATTTCAGAGTCGGAATCGCTGGAACTCTCAGATTTATCATCGGTACCAGAGTTATTAGACTCGTTATCAGTCCTTGAGTCATACTGATTGTCAGATTCAGAGTCAGACTCATCCTCAGTTCCAGAGTCTTCAGATTCAGTTTTTGGCTGTATACTTCTATCCTTTATTGGAAATCTGACCTGTGTCGATGAGAGATTCAGGGCGTAGCTGCGGAGCCTAGAGTCAAAAATCCTGTCTTGCTCTGACACGGGCTGGCCAGATAAGACATGGTCGGTCCCAATGCCCCGAGTGACAATTGTGTTAACGACCATGGGAATAATGTAAGAGGCAAAGCGAAAGTCCTCCAACCAAAATCCCACTCTGGTGAACTCGCGCTCACCAGGCTGAGGTCCTCTTGAATTACAATCCCAGGTATCATTGCTTCCGCTCGGCTCACACCCATCTCACTAACATATAGCGAGAGTAAGAAGAGGCGCGCAGAGACATCGACTGGTCTGCTGAAATGAATACTGAAAGTTATATCGTCCCATCCATCATATGGCCGTAATATCAAACAGTTAACCTCCCTCGTGTGAAGACCAGTATTATCATAGAGGAGATATTTTTCGGACGGGTTGTCCATGTCTTGAATCCCATCAAGCATTATGGGTATAAGAAGACCTCTAATTTTCAAGATAGCTTTGTCGAACGAGGCATAGGGACTAGCCCCTTCCGGGACCGTGTTGGTTTGGCGCAACATAGCTAGTGGGCGGTACTCATTAGACTCGTATGTCTGGGGGGTCGCTATCGAAATTCTAGGTCCACGCCCAGCGTTAACCGCACCCGATACAACTGAGCCGGGATGGTCCAGCCAAGACCAAGAGGGAGTGGCTAGTGAGGTCTTCTTATGTAACGTATGAATCCCGGGGTCCCAGTCGACCATGAAAGCTTTCAATGCTGATTTTGGAGTCCAGAGAAGGTCTTGCATCCAAGTCTCAAGCCAAATACCTGCAAAAAAGGTATCGCCTGTATTAGCCGAGATCGCCTTAGCAAGGCCAGCGATGGCAATGAGCCTATCTTGTTCATATGTGAGATCACATGTGACGTATTTCTCCAGTGTCCAACTCCATGGCCCATCTCGTTCCTCACCAGTGAGGTTTCTGATTGACTCTCGCTTTTGAAAATGGTAGATACCGTGAGGAGAAGCTTCATTGCCGACACATTCGTCACACTCCCAATACAACTGGTCGTTCCCCAGGTAAAGAATGCGCCTTGATAGACAGCGCTCTTGCACAACCCAGGCCCGGCAGTTGATAGGTGCATAATTAACACAGGTCTGAAAGTCGTTGGGATCTAGCTCTTGCACCAGGACAAATTCATCTGTCAGTGAGATCTTGTGGTTGATCGATTCCCAATTGGCGTGCTCATATGCAGCAACTCTGCCAGGTCGAGGAATACTCCGGGGTCGGCATTCGCGGAAGACACTGCGGTCCTCAATATTCCAGCATATCGTTAAAGTAAGGAAAGCATTAGCATAGATATCCGTCATGAGTGGAGCTTCGTGTCGAAATTCAGTTCCACCATCGTCTTGTATGATGCATAAAGAGTCGATCCACAGATACCTGATAGGGATTGCTCGGCAAGTTGCTATTATATCTTGATATGATTTCGGTAGTATACTATCGGTTTGTGGACTACAACAAGCGTGAAGATTAGTTTGGTTCAGCGTGGGTGTATGTTCAGACCATCTGTGGGAAAGCGCAATGTATGAAGCCCTAGTCTCCGGTTTGCAGAGACACCATGTCGTAGAGTCCGTGCCACCAAGATCTAGTAACCGAGTGGGCATGCTAGCATCCTTGGGTGGCAAGGATCTTTTTCTGCATGCGCTGTGCTGGGATTCGCAAACCTTCAACCAGCGATTTGCAGCTTCTGCAGCAGACTTTGGAGCATGTATTGGAGGAATCAGGCCGACCGTTTCAAGGTCTGTCGTATTTTGGTAAGCATAATGGCAGCAAAAAAATGAGGAAGTGTTTCGATTTACCCAAGAAACACTGCTTGGTCGTCTTCCAAACTATGACATTCACGTCCACGCTTCTGAATCCAGTTCGTTTCACCGTGATGTAAACATCGTATTTGGCGTATGGTTGCTCATATTGCACCTTTGACATCTCTACCTGGAGTCCCGCTGTCATTTCATCGGCTAGCGAAGCCCGTTGGTGAGGGCCGGACAGAAAGCCATACTGTCCAGCAGATAGGGCAGTCGTCATTTAAAGAGGTGATGAATGTTTCCCATGATCCGTGCATCAGGAAAGGGTCTTCGGTCTCCCATTCAGTAAATTCTTCTTCCCCCTTAAACCGACCAAGGTATTCTTTCCTGAACCACGTTTGTGATTGTAAAGGATCTTGTCTTGTGATGGTAATTTGTTGTGCACCATCGCTATCATCAGCAGATGATGAGTCTGCCGGAGCATGATCCTCTCCAGTTGGGAAGTAACGCAAAGCCTCCCGGCATACTTTGCAAAGACTCATATCATTACAAGCGGTGTTCGATTACCGTTATTGATACCTGAATGATATTGACCACCTGGGTGATCTTTTCATGTAATCAGTTGGACGACCGAGAGTCTAGAGTAATGGACAAAGAAATGTTCTAATGTTGGAAACGGGTAAGCAATTAAAGTGGGAAAGCTGAGGGGTAAGACTGAGCCTAGACACGTGGCTGCCTAGAGCTTACCAGTAACTGAAGCTCATTGGGATAACACTTCAACGATCGCGTTAGATGTGGCTACAAGCAGTTCTAACCTGCAGTTCTCCATGTCGGTTGTATCGTAATGGTGATGAAGTGAGCATCTCCCAGCATTCATGAAAACTGAGTCCTGCATCATGACACTGTCAATACACCCATCAGGGGCGTATAGCATTTATTCTTATTCACAGTGGCTTCTTGATACCGGTCTATGTGCATCTTGCTTTCCTACTAGCCATGTATACATCCCTGTCAGGTAACTCCATAGCACCTGTGTGGATGAATCCTGTCTCATATCCAGCATTATTGTTGAGATGGCGACTCTGCTTTTGACTCGACTAAACGCTGACCTTACTCTGCTTTTGAATGGGCCTTTTTCCCCCACAGGATATGTACCGGAAAATAGAGATGAACAGCAGGATCTTTGATCTCATTCCTCGCCTTGGCCATAGACACCTGTATCTCTTCCTGTGACCATCCAAGTACATTAGAGAAAATCTGCGGCGTGTAAGATTCGATAGCTTGAACTGCCTGAATTGCCTGGAATTTGCCGATCTCTTTGAGCTTGGGATCTTTGGGCCATGTACCGATAGGAAGCTGTTGACTTGACTTAGTAATGAACCTTCCGGCTGCAAGCATGGGAAGCAGGTGGACTGTCTTACCTTTCTCACTTCCTCATGGACAGATTCGAAGCCAGCAGCTTCCATCTTTGCCTTCCATGTGGGAGCGCTGTCGAGAGGTGTACCAAATTGAGCAGCCCCTTCGCAAAGAGTACTCAACCACAGCTGGGCATTCACAGCTTTCTCGGCCGTGCCGTCATCGGATAGAAATGGAGAAGCAGCTGCTTGGATCTCGAGATATCCACCAGGAGCCAGGTGCTTTAGTGCTTGTTTGAAGAAACGGCCATCATTTCTAATACAGCCTTGAAGTTCGCGTGCATGGATAAAGTCGAAAGGAGTGCGATACAGCCATTCGGCTTCAAAATCATCCACCTCGAAAATGCAGTTAGGTGGCGTCCTGTATCGGGACCGCAGTCAGACTCTACTAATGTTACATATAATGGTTGGACTCACCAATCAGGCTGAATAGGGCTCAGGTCAGTCCCAAGAACTTCAGCCGACGGGTTCTCGCTGAGATATCCAGTTAGAGCCTAATCACGGATGGAAGATCTGACAGTTTCTGTATGATAGTAGATGACTCACTCTGCAAAGTCTATCGCCCAAATACCAGTGCCGGTTCCCAAATCTAGGACACGACCAATTTGATCGCCGATTGGCGCAAGAAACAGTTTTCCGTCGAGGAGAAGGGAGTAAATATGATGCAACAAGTCCATCCTGTTTTGTTCCTCTTCGTCATTAGGCTAAGAGATATCAGATCATTTGTGTGACCGCAGATGACACCCAGACTAGAGCTTTACTTACAACGAGATAGGTCCCGTCTCGGAAAGCATGGTAGCGTCGCCCATTCTTGATAGCGTGTTAGTATGAAACAGCTACAGTTTTTGGTGAGCATTACCTCGTATCTGATGCAATGACGAGCGTTCCGTTAGTCCTATGTGGTGGCACTGGTATATGGTTCCGAGAGCCCACCTGTAGTTCAAGATGCTGGAGTTAATTGAAGAGATCTGGCTCGATAGCTCGACTCTTGGACAGGTTATGTCAGATAGAGGAAACCATTATTGTGATCCGCGCGTGACTCACGAGACATCGTATGAGGAGTCAAGGTCCTCGTTTTGCCCTTCCTGCGGGTATTTAGCAATTTTTCGATAGATCTCAGGATCAACCGGTCACCTACATCTACTTGCAAAGGGGTCTCTGCAGATTGGTTTTCTGTTACGAGGTTAGATCCCGGGCTGGAGCTGGAGATAGCAGCCATGGTATTGAACCAGAAAATAGCAGCGGATAAAAGAGAGGTAGAGCTTGACGGATGTTCGATTCGTGTCTTCACTGAATATTTATTTTAACCATGAGCCACATCATATGATCATGGCATTGTGCGGCATTTTTGTTCAAGACCTCAGCCAACACTTATCCAGGTGCTTGCAAATCCATGGGAGCCCTGCATATAACGGCCGATTATGCAGGAAGCCAGGATGGGCTTGGACACAACCAACAACAAGAGGGTCTGTATCAAAACTTAATAGTATACTGGCTTCGGTTCTATTGGGGCAACCGTATTTTAGCCGCAGTGTTACAATTCAAGCAGCCTGTTCATTATCCACGGCTTGATATTACAGCTTTGCTTGTCGACCACAGAAGAAGGCTCTCGCAACAGTTTCATCTCTGCCAGACCTCAGACTTGGTGGTTGAAGTGTGGCCAAGTGCTTCTATCACTACGGCTTGTCTTTCATATACGCCGATTATTATTATTGTTGTTGTTGTTGTTATGCTGTATACAGCGATACTAAAAGTAAAATGTTCGAGATGCTGGTGCCAAATGTGTACAGCTCCAGGGCCTCCCAGTCAAGTTAGCGACCTCAGGCAGCCTGGCAGTCATGGCATTCATAACAGTCCAAATCACTCCACCAGAAGGAATACGGAACATTAAGATCTATACCCTCAGTGGCAAGCTTATAAAACGACAAGGCACACTGGTTGCCCCATCCGGACGTGGTATCAAGGCCAAATGCCTCGCAGTTACGCTGCTCACGACATAGCAGGGCGCAGTCTTCCATAGTATTCTGACGGGGGTTGCTTTGGACAGTGCGCCCCGACCAGCCGCCCTTCTTGACACCGAAGGCGTTGCAGGTTCGCTGGACGGGAGGCTCAACATCGTTGTCGCTTTTGGGCCAGTGGTCTAAGATGCCGGGAAGCGAGACGGTTTGGGTGGGGAGGCTGTCAAGGGGGAGGCAAAAACCGGGAGCCGCGATGCCGGTTGGGCATGTCATGACGGAAGCTGTAGAGCTGATAGACTCTGTCCCGGTGGTTGAAGGCTGCTGGACGGTAGCTGAAGAAGTATACTCAGCAGCTTGGGTGGTTCTCGTATTGAAGGTGGTAGGCGTATCAGTGACAGCCTTGGTAGGAGCCTGACAAGTCATGTCAGGAAGAACAATATTATCGTTGGTAGGAAAACCGTATGTGGAGAATCCCATGTTCTGTCCACAAGCCCAGCAGCCGACATCAGAGAAATAATCGCTACCTCCCTCATCGGTGATCTCATCGACAGTTCCAGCGTACAGCTTGCAGTTCCTCTGAGATAAGAGAGAAGTGTAAGAGTAGGATTGGCAGTCAGCATACATGGCACACATATCTCTGCACTGGTCACCACCACCGCAAGGCTGAACTGTAAGGGTAGTAAATTCCCGAGCACAAGACTTGAGCGTTCCCTTTCGACGAACACAGCCCTTGTTAGGTGTGCTGCCCATTTTGTTGATACAGATGCTGTCATCAGGGAAGCTAGGGCAGGGCTTGGAAATGATGCAGCTGCGGTCGTATGAGACGAACTGAGCGCCTGTGTTACCAACGGGAACATTGCTCAGTGCGGAGGCGATGAGACGACATTCGTTGGCACAGTTGTTGCCGTAGCTCCACTCGAAAGACTTGCATTTCTCATCGGCGAGACAGAGGGCAGCACAGTCCTCCTTCTGATAGTTGCTGCTTGTGAAGCGACTGTATGCTCCAGCGCTGTTGTAAGGCTGCATACCGCATCCGCGACCCTCGATGGAGGATGATCCAACATTGGCGCAGACGCGGCTGATGGGACCATCAGGCTTGATTGTGGAGGCTTGGCGAGGAGAGGAGCTGCCGCTTGATGTAGCGGCACTGGTCGCAGCTGATTCAGTACCGGTCCGCTGTTCAGTACTGGTTTTGGTAGTCTGGGCACCTGGAGTTTGAGGCCCCGGAGTATGAGGACTCTGCTGAGTAGTAGCTTGAGTGTTGAGTCCAGCGGTGGTCTGGCTGCCAACTGGACCGGGGGTATTGTTTCCAGTAGGAACAGTTTGAGGACCAGGAGTATTGTTTCCAGTAGGAATAGTATGAGGGCTTCCAGTGACAGGTGTGTGAATGCCAGTGGACTGGGTGTTGGGAATTCCAGTACCAGGAGTAGCGGGATTAACAGACGCGCCTGAGCTCTGAACACGGGTGGGAATGATTGGAGGCAACGATGTAGTTCCCACCTTGCTTGAACTACTTGTCTGGATGGCAGAAGATGAAGAAGTAGTCGAGACGGAGACGCCTGCATCACCAAGATCAAGAGGGTGATCATCGATGGTTGCAGGAGTAACCTGGTTAGACATGAAAAGAGAGTCAACATAAACCTGAGCAGAACCTCCAACCAAGCAGCTCATCGAAATAGACAGAGGTGCAGAGCGCTGAGCAGCAGTGACCTGCTCAAGAGCCATGCCCCACTGTACACTTGTTCCAAGGCTGATGATCCAAGTCTGGAAGAAGGTCTGGCTGCCAAGCGAAGCGGTCAATTGGCAGAAGTTCAGCGAGGGGGCTGTGACAATCAGGTAAAAAAAGCGAACAGTGTAAGGCCTCGTCAAGCTCAACTGATCAATCGACTGTGCGACACCGACAAAGCTTCCAAGACCTCGCTTCTTATCGCCATCCGTGTTACTGGCCCTCATTGAGAGGCAGCCTGCGTCTTTACTGCCATCACCCTTGTAACCTGGTCCAACGACGATGCTCCCATCGCCATCGACAGTAAAGCCTGGGACACCGCCTTCAGGAGGAGCAATGGAGAAACCACCACCGTCGATTACGCTCTTGATGACAATTGATCCGGGAGTCTCTGAAGCAGCGGCTGAAGTCGCTGTATCGGAAGGAACGAGATCGGTTGTAGCGGAGCTGAGGTGAGACGCGCGGGGCTTGCAGAGACCTGCAGCAGCGAGATCGAGGGTGCCACTGAGGGCCAAAGCCGCGAGGGCCACAACCGAGCGCATGGTTAAAGAGAGACTAGATATAGGACGTCTGAAAGAGTGGCTGTGAGGACGAGCACTCACGAATGACACGGATAGTTAGAACGGAAAAGTAACATGGCAATTTTGGAGGAATGGGTGTTAATATGGCTAAGAGAATTTCTCCATTGTCAATCGTGCGCCAAATATCAGACATCCGCTCTGCCCCTGACTTGCGAGCGGACAATCGATAGTTGCGCATAGCTTTCAAATAGTTCACCTACGATGAATCTTAGGTTATCCTCAGCTCAGCCACCGAGCCCCGTGGAGGATAGTGGCAGATGGAAAAAGGGTCTGGACCGGATGTCTGTGCTTAATCAAGTGTAGCGTATACAGGGTGTCAGAAGATTTGACGACTGAGCCGGAGGGTAAATAAAGCTTAGGTAAATAGCGCCTAATATTAGGCTACCTTTGACTTGGCTAAGCTTTTCTGTCACCTGGCCCAAATTCGTGCTTTCTTATGGTGCCCCAAGCAGTGTCAGGGATTATATCCGTATATGTCACTTTCAACGCGTTTCCTGTGCTGGAACACGAATATCCGACGACAAAGACACATTACTTTACAGCGACAAGCAGTGATTACAGTACATGATTTTGAACTAATCGAGGTATTCTATAGATCTCCCTGTTGGTATCATGTGGTAGCTTGCCATCCATTATATAATCCATATCGATATACGCGGTTGTGATATCCATGGATGCTTTTTGCACTGATTTTACTGTACCTGATCCACTCCCTGAAATCTAGACTAGAATCTTAAAGTGCCGCGCTAGGGCAAATAGCGCCATCAATAACTCGACTCATTGAGGTTTTCGAAGAATACGAGAAAGTCCCATGAAATCGCTAATCACACTTCTGAAGCATTTGAAGTAGGGTTTCCGAGAAGAGTCTGGGACGAACCGAACACGTGACAACAAGAAGTTCATTTAACCAATTCACTCTCAACATCGCGGCCTTGATATCTTGGATCGACAGCGATATCCATGATACCATAAACGGCGCAATCGCCTGTGCCAGTAACGCTTTGGAGATATGATATAGTTTTCAGTACATGAATAATTATACCTTTTAATAACAATGTCGCTTCATCAATAGATAAAAAGGCCTTGAGAATTTTAGCTACTTATTCATTTAGCGGGTTTCGTTCAACTGGTAGGGCCAAATATAGCTCAGCCGAGTGGGCGTCGATTTCATCAGAGCGACCTCAATAACGATACACAACAAATTCTGCGCTAATGCAACAAAGTCGATACATCACATACTGCACAGCTACTTGGAGATCGAACATATACCTGTGGGAGACGTTGTTCAATGATCTGCAAGATCTGTTGCTGCGCAGTTTGCAGCATTCATCTCAACCCAACCACCATATTTTGGACCCAACACAAAATTTGTCGCACTCCAGGAAACTTATCTCTTGGCTCATCGGCCTGGATTGCAAAAGCAAAGGTCTCATATCGCCCTCCGGATATCAGACTATGCGCATCTGCTGTAGTAGTTCTGATGTGGCAACGTCAATATTTTGCAATATCTTGTTCAGCATCCAACCTCAGCCAGCCGCCCGCCCGTTTTTAAGCAAAAACTCTTTACCATTGTGTCAAGTTTTTTTGTAAACGCTGAGAACAAATCCCGACCGATGGGAGACTTGATTAAGTAACGTCGTGTTACTTCCATCAGTGAGTGATATTTGTGCATCAGGAGCTAGAGCTGGTGCATGCTCACAGAACTAAGCCACGAGCGATGCGTGCCATTCGATGCGCAACCAAGACAACGTTCATCAGCAGCTGCCCTCTGATTTCTCCGTCACATTGCAAGTGGAACAAACACCGCATTCGTGTCTCTCAAAGTCCGAGCATCGTACATCCAACTGAGAAACGTGGCATATCACAATTTGCATGGATGATACCGATCGCGCACGATGGATTCTGAGGGCCGCACGTGGAACCCTGGTTATCACGTCGCACATCCGAAAGTCAAACATGCGTCGACGCCACATGTGACTCTTTTCATCAGCAGCTGGCCAGGAACCAGGATACTCTTAGGCCGCGAAAGCCATGTGGGAACGATAGCGAGCTCCCCTGTACCTGGCTGGGATTCGAGATATGGATATAACAAGGCTCTCACTCCATGGGAGATCCAAATTGCGGTTTGGTTTGTATGGTTAATGAAGATCCATCTCCAGCTCGAGCTACGCTTACCTTTATCGACATTTGTGCCAAAAGGTTGACAACCAGCCCCTCGTGCGCGGAGCCAGGGAGAGGTTGGAGTTGCCATGCTTCTTTGGGTACCAGCTCAGGGCTGGTCGCAATTCCTCATCCTTCGTTTTGACATCTGACCTCCCATGTTTCAACGGCATATCGAAGCGCAAGCTAGGCCGCCTCTTCCATATCTACTTTCACGTATGTTACGAATCTCATTCGAGCACGGCCAGTAAACAATCCTCCATGTCCAGCCGTCTCGGGCGGATTTCTGCGTCGTTTAATGAAGCAGTGCGAGAACGGTCCAATCGCAAGGAGACAAACGGGCAAGATGATGGCCAGTCAAGCCAGATGTTTCTCCCATTGATACCACGAAATGAAAGAGGAATTGTGTACAGTATACTTCAATCTATTGAGCTAAAACCATTCGCAGGTAGTGCCTCCAGTCCTCGCTTTGCGCGCGCGCCCAGCAGAGGCGCTTGACAGATCTACATATGGCGGAGGGACTTCTTTGGCGACTCCCAGCAGGGGATACTCCCAATCTTGCGCCTATCAGTATGTCCCACAACGGTAGGGCTATGTTATTTGGCCCGTGAATGCCCATTGCTACTCCCAACTTCGCTAGAAGATGACTGACGCCAATCCCGCGAACACGGCATCGCTTGGACCCTCAGAGTAGGTGCTCCCAATCAATAGCATACTTCACAGGCCAAAATGAACGCTTGGTCAGATCACTTCAATGTCTTTCACACCCTATGTTGACATTGAGATCAACAGGTCAATCTTGTAAACCCTACTTCTGCCCACGCAAGCTCATCATCCGCGCAACAACACAAAAATGGTCAAGTAGCGACCACGAAGCCAACTCAACGCTCCCGCTCCCGCTCCCGCTCATCAGAGCATCCATGTCAAACACGTGCTGGATTGGATGAGATACGATACAGACTACGCTGCGCGAATGATGTAGTGGGCCAACGGAAGTAAAAATCCCGGGTAGTCGGAAGAACTCAGACATGGGGATACTGTAGAGGTGCAGTAAAAGGCCTGAGCGTCTCGCATGTGCTAAGCATCCTGGGGGAACGGCGGACAGGCAATCCGGACGGGTCTGGCTTTTGGGCTGGGCCCCGAAAGGTGCTGACACTTCTGCAGTGACATTTCTGTGGATACATGGGACACCATCACTGATATTACTTTGCTGCAATCCGTTGGTTTCAGTCGAGATCAGCGTTTTCTGGGTGAGGATTTGCCTGGTAATGATAGGGCTGCAGCGAGGTTCATGACTCGCCAGTTCAGTCCATTATGGTGGACAGGTCTTTGCTTACTGTCAGTCGGCTTGTGACGGATGGCAGTGGAGTATGAGGACGTCTTGTTTTTGCAAAATTTCCGAAAATTATTAAAATAGCACAGCGTGGTCCCATTAATTCCAGTCTCACAGGACATCCCCATCCCCGAAAATGGATGCTGTTGCTCAGCTCCAAACGGCCGCAGCAATTTCAGTAGGATCGACAAGTGCCGACGCTGAAGAAGCTCAGGGCTGTTCCCTGCAAGCGTTGTAGAAGTCCCCTGTTTCGAACTCAAATTAATGGAGACGTGGGAGCTAGGCATGACTCGCCGCCAGCGCTTAACGGTCAACTATGCTCCGTATAATTATGCTTATTACGGAGTGTCGCCAGCTGACGCGATTGTTGTCCTTCATTTCACTGTCGAGCCTCGCGACGATGTACTCAGTGGCGTGTTCATCGCTCAGCAAACATATCGCGATTTATATCGTATGGAGTCATTTATCACAAATCACGGTTCTTTGGTGAGATCTCTTGCTGCATAATCACCTCCATCTCGCCCGCCTCACCTCCTGCAGCCGCATTGTCTTGAGAAGTGATCGTCACAGGACCCCCGGGCCGTTCCTTGTTATATTTCGTTGGCGTGAAACCCTGGCACCAACAACAGAGGCTTCGAAGCCGTTTCGCTAGCAGCGGTCCTCTTTGGCAAAACCTCGAGTCCCATTCGTGGTCTTGCTTATTTAGTGCTGTCACGTCTGACCCTTTTTGCGGGAATCTGCAGCGATCTTTTGTGGAAATTGCCGCAGATTTACATGCTTTATCCCCGCTTCCCTCGGCTCTTCGTATTGTTTTCCTTTTCAGGTACCATGTAGAGTTCCCTCGTGGGAATGTGATCCTGACTTGCAGGTTGCTTTCCTTATCTGCGCTCGTGCATAGCAAGGTTGATGCATACGGCCATGCGTCTCATCCCCATCGAGAAATCTCTCCGTCTAAATGCACCGTCCATGTTGCAACGCTTGACTGACTCGCATTCTACTAGAGAATGATTTCCCTGTTGTCTGTTCAAACCCCCGCTGTTGCAGCCTTGTCGAATAACCAACTGTCGTTTCACTTCAAAAGCTTACGCAAGAGAATAATCATGGATGGTATTGGATATGAGCTGCCCGCATCTGCGCCTATATAGACCTTCCCCTCACGTTGCTTATTGTGCTCGATGACCCTGTTCTGTTGTACCACTCGAGTAGTCCTGTCATCATGGGTCTCCTCCTAGTTCCAGCCGTGGCACTGGCCGTGTTGTTAGTATACTACGTCTTTTTTCCCAAGAAAAAGACCCAAAGCAACCTCCCTCTCCCACCTGGCCCTAAGCCTCTGCCATTTGTGGGCAACATCTTCGACCTTCCTCCTGCCGGAACAGCAGAATACAAGCACTGGGCCAAGCACAATGAGCTGTACGGACCCATCAGCCACCTCAATGTCCTTGGAACTCCCCTTATCGTCCTCAACGACCGCGATGCCATGCATGATCTATTGGAGAAGAGGTCTACCAAGACCTCGTCTCGACCTTGGTCGCCTTTTGCCAGCGAGCTGTGCGGCTTCGGCGTGATGCTTCCTGTCATTCCCTACGGTGACAAATTCCGATATTTCCGCAAGTTGGTGCACCAGCAGATGGGTACCAAATTGATCTGTTCCGAGTTTCGAGACACCCAGAACCTGGAGTCCCTTCGCTTCCTCATCAGAGTGATTGAGCGACCTCAAGAACTCCAGAAGCACATCAAGACGTAAGTTTCCACCTTGAAGCCTCTGGTAAAGGCATTGTCATGCTACTTGGACGTGGACTAACATTGCATCCAACAGTGAAGCGAGCGCTATCATTCTGCGAATCATCTACGGATACAACATCGAACCCCATAAGATCGACCCTCTCGTCAGCCTGATTGAGACCATGATGACAAACTTCTCATACGCTTTCGTCCCCCTTCAATGGGCTGTTGATATCATCCCCAGCCTCAACAAACTCCCAGACTGGTTCCCAGGTACTTCCTTCAAAAAGACAGCCAGGGAGTGGCGAAAGACTACTGATGAGGCCTTGGACATTCCCTACAACTTCGTCATGGACCAAATGGACAATGGAACAAACCGGCCCTCGTACGTATCGTCTCTCATGACTAGTACTTTCAAGAATCCCGATGGCAGCGGAAAGCCTACCCAGTATGATATCGACGCTGTCAAGGCCACTGCTACTATCATGTACGGTGGTGGTGCCGACACTACTGTCTCAACTATCAGCAGCTTCGTTCTTGCCATGATTTCTTTCCCCGAGGTCCAGAAGAAGGCTCAAGCTGAGATTGACCGTGTCACTGGAGGCCAGCGACTACCCACCTTTGATGATCAAGACAACATGCCTTACGTCATGGCCCTGGCCAAGGAAGCTCTACGATGGATGCCTGTCGTGCCCACTACAACTACCCACGTCACTGAAGAAGAGATCGAGTACAAGGGCTACTGTATTCCCAAGGGTACATACCTCGTCCCTTCAACATGGTGGTTGCTCCACGACCCCGAGGTCTACCCCAACCCAGATGACTTTGAGCCCGAGCGTTACATTTCACCTCGTAATGAGCCTGACCCCAGTGATTATGCTTTCGGTTATGGACGTCGTATCTGCCCTGGTCGATACTTGGCTGAGGACAGCATCTTTATGACCGTTGCGCGACTCCTAGCAGTGTTCGACATGCGCAAGGCGGTTAATGATAAGGGCAATGAGATTGATGTTGTGATTGACGGTACACCTGGACTTATCAGCCATCCTGTTGAGTACGCCTACAGCATCACACCCCGAAGCGCCAAGCATGTTGAGATGGTTCGATCCGCTGAGCGGGCGCACCCTTGGGAGGAGAGCGATGCCACTCTTTTGAAGAAGGACTCACCGGTATAAGCTGGATAAAGTACAGAGCAAATATAAATACAAAGAACTTCTCAATGGATCCATTAGTATCACTCGAGCTTGTAACGTGAAAGGGTCTGAGGCAGTTGTGAAGCAACGTTGACAAAACGTGCATTGGCATTGACTCGTAGGCCATTCGGAATGCTGGACCAGACATCATGATAAGCTTTGCCAGCCGACTGCAAGTTGATCAGACACTACACATGTGATTGAATCAGTTAGGCTGTGAATCTGTTACTTGATAGGAGGAGGCTATCGAGGCCTTTCGGCTTCGTATCAGGACTACAATCGAGAATGCCACAAAGTTATCGGCTGCGAATCAGCGTGAGTTCTCGATCCCATAGCCATTTATATTCGTAGCTCTGAGCAGTATATAGAGATGACCTCAATCTCAAATAAGTATGCATTCTTGTCTTCGCCAGGAAAGCCAAAAAAAAAAAAAAAAAAAAAAAAAAAAAAAAACTCTAATCACTATATCCAGAACGACGGAACCAAGTGCAACAAATATGTGTCATATAAGCGGTACTGGCCTCTGCTGCACTCTGTGCGACGAACACGAGGACAAAGAAATATACTCGAATATTTGTCAAGCCGTGAAGAATAGGATGAAGTGTTACAAGAGGACTGGTCAACTGAAATACCATCCACGGACATGTCCTGATTGTATGGAGACTTTGGATAAATTGAGGAAAGAATTGAAAGACGACTAAGGTGGAGGCTCTAAAATGGTCAATCTGAATCGATCTCGAGAATAGTATAGAAGCCATTGTTCGTGTTTCGCTGTTGAACAGAGAGGCTGTAGACTTTGTCACTGGCACGAATGTACTTAACGCGTATGACTGGTCTGCGATACGATGTGATACTCTTACGAATTGCCCGTCGTTCAGTTCAGTGCCTGGGTACTGAGTGTATCACAGGGCCCAAATTTCATCAGAGTTCTATAATTACTGGCTATAAGGCTCTCGGCTTCGTACTCATAATCCAACACAGTTACACAAGATCACCCCACCTCCCACATCAAGAAACATCCAAACAGCCATCCCAGTACCATATCTTCTGCCCCATCCGCCATGTGCCAGTACACCGTCTTCGGTCGCGAGTGCAGTGCGTGCGGTAAATTCGCGAGCCCTGCAGACCGGGGTAAACCCGTGAAGTGCGCGGACCTAAAGAAAAACAAGCGGTGTGAGGAAAGTTCCATATGGCTCAAGGCCCCTTACAGCCTTTACGTCTGCGACCCTTGCCAGAAAAGTTAGGATGACGAGAAGAGTTATGGCGCAGATAAGTACTACGCCTGCTTGGGGGACATGTGCTAAGAAGTAACGGGGGAACGAGGTTATTACATTACACTGCTCCACATAGTCTCGAACAATAAAAAAAGAAGTTGAAGAAACCTAGCTATATAGTTACTTTTGTTACAGGACGTCTCTGTTGGTCCAATAAATTCTGTTCAACATCTTTGCGAGTATCGAATTCCTCAAGAATACTATCAAATTTCTCCTCGGCATATTTCTCGGCGTCAAACTGATGAACCCAGTCCTCCCTAGGAAATGCAATGATGCTGGGATCTTTCTTGACTTTGTCCCAGTCCGTGTTATGCCAGAGGTCTCTTGTAGACTCTCCGGTCTTTTGTACGGCTCTGACGCGATCGTATCTAAGAGTAATGTCAGTCAAGTCGTGGAAACCAATAGCTTAGGATTTGTACCTCAGTTCCTGATGAGCCCTTAGCGCTCCAGGGACGTTGCCTTTGCCTGCCCGCTTCAAAGATACGGCAATAGTTACGCCATCTTCCATAGCTTGAGTTGCACCTTGTGCACTCGTTGGCAAGAAAGGATGGGCGGCATCGCCAAGCAGCAAGATTCTACCTTTCTGACTGACCCAGGTAGGTAATGGGTCACGATATACCAATTTCCAGTCAACGACCAAAGGAGTTTTCTCGACAATCGCTCGGCAAGTAGGATCCCAGTCCTTGAGAACAGCGAGGACGTCTTCAATCTTACCAGGGAAAGACCACGACTCGTCAATGTCATGGTCATCCCGGTGAGTGAGTACCCAGCAGCAGTCCCTGCCGCCTTTGAGAGTTGAGAACAGAAAATGTATATCCTGGCCAATCCAACCGTTGAAGGTATCGCCGTTCTCGCAGAACTCTTTGGTACGTGGGTCCGCAATCATGTCTTTGTTTGAGAACCTGCCATCTTTAGTTGATATCAGTTTTGTACTTGATACAATACGTACCATGCTCGCCAAACTGCGTATCCGCTGCTTTTAGGCTTATCGACGTAGCCCAAAACAAGCTCTCTTGCTTTAGATCGCACTCCATCGGCCCCTATCACAACGTCGCCAATAATCTGCATTGAATGTCAACAAACACATACGATGTGACTGATTGTGAGGATCACCTTCTCTCCAGTCTTCAGCACAATCCCTGCCTCAGTGTCATCCTCGAAGTACTTAGATACTCGCTGGCCAAGGTGAATCCGTATTCCAAGCTCGTCGCGTGCATAGTTGAAGATGACCTCATGTAGCTCCCCGCGATGGCCGTTCAAAATCGGAGCTTCGGGATTTGGAGGCGGCCGTTTTTGATGATAGACAACCTCGCCAGTGTCCCATTTGTGTATCCTGAAACCGTAATCTTGCAGGTCAATACACAACGGGCGTAGTCTGGCTACGATTTCTCCATTTGACCAGCGATGGAAGATCCTTCCCGCGTTACCACCAAATGAGATGATATCCCCAAGAACTTTGAGCTCAGGAAATGACTCATAGATTTCGACGTCGTGGCCTTGTCGATGGCACTCGATAGCAGCTGTCAAGCCACCAAACCCAGCACCGACAATGATGACTTTGATACCTGACTTATTCGGTGACATGATTTGAACTTTGTTAGTTTTAACGTGAAATTAGGATTTTGCATCGCAGCTAATTACGAGGTCATCAATCGTACACGGTTTGCGTTTGTCTATGTAGTTCGGATATCGATAACCTGATAAAGCCGAGGTAGCTTTGTCTGGGATATTCCCCGCATGTACGAGATCTGCAACTGGCATCCTTCAACAGCCAACACATTGATCCGTCATATCTTGGCAAGCCTCACCAAAAGTGAGGATACATTCTTCCTATAGCAGAGCGAAACATACCCCACTTTTCATGGTATCATCTCACCAAGTTTCCTGCAAGATGCGGGAACAATTCGGTATTCATTGGCCACAGAAGAAGCATGACCATATTGTCATCGCTTGGTCAGATATTCCGGAGAGTTTCATCGAGCAAGGATCAGCAATAACTAGCATCACGGCATTTCATCCGGTAATTCGGATGGGAGAGACCAGTACTGTGTCTCCTTATTCTGGGGATAATCTGACTGAGCCTCAATGGCCTTGCCATCTCAAGTCACTGGATGAGTATGAACTCCATCATCTAGCGTGCCAGAGAAGCAACACGAACTGGTGATCGCGATATCATACTTAAATCTACCACTCAACTTTGAACGGAGAAGCTCTCGCACATGGGGAATACACGCGGATAAGTGATGGACACAAGCATCATGTTTCTCAATCTGATCCACAAGAAATGCAGCCAATATTCTGATCACACTCCCATTGCAACCTCCTCATGTACCCCGCACATCGGTTAAGCATGAATCCTAGGCTATACCATCAAAGATTAGTGAGCTTGGCGATTTACATACTTCGGCGGATTTAAGTGACCGTGCACTCTCAAATAGGTTCTTGACTGGAGATATGAATAAGCGGAGAGCCAGGGTAAACTATCTGTCGTGCCAATCTCAAGCTTGAGATCTCATTTCAATTGTTTGATACATCATGCTCGACTCATCTGAGGACACCATTCGCGCTCATTGGCGATGCTTTGTCGCGTGTGGCATGATTGTTCTTTCTCCGTTCCAATATGGTCTGGATTTTGGATTGATTGGAGGACTACAGGCTATGCCTGGGTTTCTCAAGGCAAGGATATATCACTGTACAAAAAGTGAGTGAGTGTTAACTGACCATATTCGCCAGATCTACGGCTATGAAGACCCAAGTACTGCTATCGGATGGAACATCTCAACCACTCGACAGCAGCTTATCTCGTCCCTGATGACGCTTGGCGCCTTTATAAGCTCCAGTCTTGCAGGTTTTGTCGCAGCGAAAATTGGAAGAAAGACTTGTCTTCGACTAGCCTGTATTCTCTGTGCCATCTCCAATATCATTATGATGACCACAAAGGATATTGGGCCGCTGTATCTTGGGCGCCTTCTTATCGGTCTGGCTAATGGGTACTTCATGACCTTTTCACAACTTTACATCCAAGAGAGCAGTCCGGCCAAGTATCGTGGTTTATTCTTGACTGCCTTTCATCTATGCACGACCTTCGTTAGTACACAGTCTACTAAGAAACATTCCAGGCTATCAAGACTGACCTCTCTGCTAGGGCACCCTCATTGGTACAATCATCGATTGGACAACTGCCAAGCGTCCAGATCGCTCAGCATATCTTATCCCGCTTGGTATGATATATGTCGTGCCCGTGTTTATCTTCCTGGCTCTGTGGTTTATTCCAGAGTCACCCCGATGGCTCATCCTCCAGGGTCGTTATGATGAAGGCCTCAAGTCACTGAGATGGCTGAGGCCAGTAGATACGGATGTAGAAGGTGAGCTGGCAGAGATCCGGCAGGCCATTGACAAAGAGCGTGTCTTGGCCAGCAACGTTGGGGCACTCGACATGTTCAGCAACCCAGTAGACAGAAGACGTACTGTACTGTCTGTGTGTGCGATCCTGCTACAAGCTGCCTCTGGTTCAATGTTCATCATTGGTAATTATTTGATTATCCTTTTGAGCCCACAGTACTAACTCATGTGTAGCCTTCAAAGCCTACTTCTTCGCCATGGCCAAAGTACAAGACCCTTTTGCAATGAGCAACGTCCTCAGTACAGCGGGCATGACAGCGACCATCATCAACGCCTTTATCGTTGTGCGATATGGACGCCGCCGGGTTCTTCTACTTGGTGGACTCGTCATCGCAGGCTTTTTCCAGCTCATCATTGCGGTTGTGTACGACAGAAACCCGGGTGAAATTGTGACCGGTAAAGTACTTGTTGGACTTTCGTGTTTGTACATGATGGCGTATAATGTAAGCACTGGATGATAAAGCCACAAACAACGATAGCTAACCATTGCCTTTTTAGGGAATGATTGCTCCTTATTCGTGGTTGGTCGCGGGAGAGATTCCGTCGCAACGCCTTCGAAGCTACACTTTTGGTCTCGCTGCAGCTGCCGGGTTCCTCGGAGCTTGGCTTATCACCTTTACCGCCCCTTACTTTATCAATCCAAGCGCACTGAACTGGGGCCCCAGATACGGCTACATCTGGTTTCCCTCGTGCATGATTTGCGTCGTTTGGGTTTACTTTTATCTACCCGAGGTCAAGGGGCGTACTTTGGAAGAAATTGATGCTATGGTGAGTTGCATGTTTGAGATATGGGAGAAGTGTCCAACACTAATGTCACGCAGTTCAACGAGAAGCTCCCAGCAAGATTATTCCGCACATATGAGGTGCCCCCGAGAGTCACTGAGGAAAGTTTGGGAAAGGCCAGCATTGAGCTGAGGGTTACAGAAACTGAGAGAGTATAAAAGAGACACGAGATCGCGGAGGATATGATTTGACGTGGGGTTTGTTGTCTGAGTCTCGCTGAATATTGCTTTCGCACACTCCTTCTCAGAGTAGCATAAGAAATGGCGACTTAAGACTGGCTGACAGAATAACTCGAGCAATTTTTAGCATAAAACCCGGTCGTCCTTTACCTAATCTTTATTCGCCCCTAGCACCATCAAATCTTCCAACACCCTGTAGCTCCAGAGTGGTATCCGAGTGCCGTCTGTGGACTGATAGATAGCGCCGGAAGATAAGCTCAGGACAAGCCCGATAAGAAATGAGATAAAAGCTCCGGCTCCAAATGCAAATCATGTCTTTCTCCATAGCGAAACCTCTGAACAAATGAAAAGCCTTGCATGGTCTCTATCGCTGGTTTCGCCATCCCCAGACTAACCCCCATGGAGTAAAAAAGTCCACAATATGGGGCGATAGTGCTAATCTTTAGGCACTAGCCAGCGCTCAACCAACGATGTTCCCAGTATTTTAGCACACCAACGGTTACACGGCATCTAGCACTGCGACATCAGTGGATCTTAAATCCCGCCCTCGTACCACGAAATCTCAGCCGCCAGCTTCAACATTCATTTTCTTCCTTTTGCAATCCGAAGACAGACATCTCGTACACAAATTGCCCAAGATGACTTCCCAGGCAAACGCAGAGCCAAGGCTATCCAAGGACCTGCACGATGGGCCGGTCAAGCAGGATGTCAGTGCAGGCATCATCGTCCCTACGCTGGCCGAAGGCCACATGCCTGAAACTACAAAGAAGGAAATTTGGAGTTGGTACGCCTACTATATTGGTGCCAATGGACTCGCCCTGTTCAATTTTGGACCGACTGCTTTCCAGAATTTGCTCTCTCAAGCAGCACCCGAAGAAACTGGACTCTTGCCTTTCGCTGGCCGTGAGCGAGACGTCAACAGCATCGTCTTGCTTGCAAACGGCATCTCCTTTGCTCTCCAGGCTGTTCTCTTCCTCATCATCGGAGCCTACGCAGATTTCGGAACTGGACGACGATGGATTTTGATGGTTTGGTCTGTCATTGCTTACGGAATTGGTTTTGCCTGGTTGGGTGTCCATGATCCCAGCAAGTGGCAAGCAGCGACAGCCTTGTACATCGTCGGCTTGATCGCCTATCAGCTCACTTTGACATATTGGACTGCAGCTTTTCCTTCACTTGCAAGAAACACACCACAGCTCAAGGAAGCGGCGCTGCGGTTTGAGGCGGGTGAAATCACCCAACACGAGATGGATCGCAAGGACGAGATGGAAAGAAGCAGACTCAGCAACGTTGCCTTCTATATCCAATCCGTTGGCGAAGTCGTTATACTGGCCGTCATTGTCGGTATAATGTTTGGTGTCAAGGTCGAGGACAGCACAGAGAACAACAACTGGGGGCTCTCCGTCCTTGTTGCCTTTGCCACAGCTTGCTGGCTTGTCCTCTCGATTCCCTGGTTCTTGTTGGAGAAGAAGCGACCAGGAATGAAGGTCCCGGATCATCTGAACATGATCACCGTTGGATTCTGGCAGCTTTGGGAAGCTCTCACTCAGATCTGGCACTTGAAGCAGAGTTTGATCTACCTTGTTGGGTATTTCCTCCTCGGCGACTCTTTGAACACGACTGTCACTGTTATCGGCACGCTTCAGAATCAGGTTGTCAGTTACAACACTCTTACTTTGACTTATCTTCTCATCGTTGGTATCGTCGCTCAAGCTGTCGGAATCGGTGCTTTCTGGCTCATCCAGAAGCGATTTAACCTTAGCGTTAAGGCGATGTTCAACGCTGTTATGGTCTTCATCATTCTGCTGGACGGCTGGGGCATGGTCGGTAACTGGACCGATAAGTTTGGCTTCAAGAATGTTTGGGAGATCTGGCTGTACCAGGCCTTCTATGGACTTTTTGTTTGTCCCTGGTACAGCTACTCGCAGATCATGATCAGCTCTGTTACACCCAGAGGACACGAATTCCTATTCTTCTCGCTGTTCAACATTATTGGTAAATCGTCCAGTTTCATTGGACCTTTCATCAGCAGTGCTATCATCGATGCGTCCCCGGGAGGCAAAAACAATAGTGCTCCTTTCTACTTCTTATTTGCATTGAGTCTGGTCAGCGCTATCGGTATCTGGTCGTTCCTCGATCTGGACAAGAGTGCGAGAGAACAAGAGGCCTTCATCATCCAAGAGAAGATCCGCATGGGCGAGGACTCGGACAACAGCAATATCGCATAGAGAAGTCACTGTTGACGTACAGGTGACAAGCTCTTCTAAATAAATGAATGCGTTTTTTCCCTGCTTCAAACTCTTGCTTTCCGAAATGAGTATGCCTAGCTTTCAATTTGACTTAGAGCTCTCCTGCGTTACAAGGTTCCTGAGCCTCCCAGTCAGCTAACTTCTGTACTGCCGCTAGTGTTCCTGGATGACTATCCCCGGGTGCTCTTCTAGTTTCCGCCAAATAATATCTCATCAGTTCTTTAGCCTTGTCTCATCGGCCTTAATGGCACAGGACCACCGGTACATTAGGCATGATCCCTCTCGTGCTTTTGTTCCAAGCCAATGATTCTATTGTCCGGAGAGCCTCGGCCTCCAATCTTTCCGCTTCATCAGGTCGGCCCTGCCAGGTATACACAAGAACTCCAGTATTGGAACAATAGCCTCAAGAATGCTTTTGAAAAGGTCGAAATCCCATCGCATGAATCTGACCACCTGGCAGAGAAAGTGCAAGCTCGATACAGCCCCAAAGAGTGTGACAAAATCAGGGAAAACGTTCGGTTTGTTCACAAAGCTCTCCAGTCTGTTGACTGGGCTTGTCATTGTCCCGAACACTGGGGAAGTATTCGCTTATCCCGGCACATGGAAAAGACGATCACAGCGGAGAAATTAAACTTCAGTTTTTCCTCGTCTCAGAGTTCGATCGTTTGGTAGCCGACCTCTATCCGTGTGGAGGGAAAGTATAAACAAGAGCCAGAACCTCGAGCAACTCCACTCATAGTTCCGCCCATAGCTTTCCATCAACCTTCACGACAGCCGTCGCCGCGAAAGGACAGGTTCAAAGACACATTCGGTGTCTCCAGGAAGCCCCAGGACTTGGCCAACACGCCGAACATAGCGAGTGAGTCTCAACCTATTGACACACATATGGTTCACATCAGGCGATTGGAGTTGCTAATGTTATACTGGTTACAGTCGTGCAATCAGTAACTCCACCAACGTTTCACGAAGTCACTCGCATGTGTCGTTTTATCAACAACCTGGCGCAAGCCAAACAAGGAGTCGTACAAGTGCCGGATGGTGCTGGGAGAAAGGTCTTTATAGAAGGCGTAGAGGATCCCCACAGACGAACAGACACTGTTCATCTCATCACATTGCTGGATACAGGCACCAATATAGGCAGGCCACAGACTCTTGCGCTTTCACGGAAACAGAGGTTCGCTATTGCCGCTGCTGCCACGTGGGCGGTACTTTACCTATGTGGCTTACCTTGGCTAGATTCTGACTGGAACGGGAAGGACATCCTTCGATTGTTCTTGGAAGAGTCTCAGAACACTGATTCCCCTTCACTACAAGCGGATTATCCAAGTATCTCGCAGTTGTTCAAGCCAGTATCGCAAAGACCATCCACACAGTCGGCCGCCGCTGCAGAAAACTTTCAGAACAGCCAAGTACGGAACAGAACATTGTTCAACCTAGGCATTCTGCTCATTGAGTTGTGTCTTAACAATACTCCCGATCAGCTGCGACAAGAGCTTCAGGCGAACAATTTCGCTGCCTCTCCTGGTGTAAAGATGCCTTTACCGAGTGACTTTGAGGTAGCAAACAGGCTGACAGAAAAGATCTATCTCGAGGCTGGTGATTCTTACGGTTACGCTGTGCAAAGATGTCTAAGGTGCGAATTTCCCGGGTGCGATATCACAAAAGACTTTGAGTTTCAGGGATTTCGGAGACAGTTCTTCAATGGGGTGGTGGCACCTATACAGGCCATTTTCGAGATGCAATCGGCGTCCCTGCTGGATCATTGACAGGTCGATACCTAGGAAAGAAGCGAGATTTAATACATGGTGGATTGTAAAGTTAAAGAATAGATCTTGTGTACTTGGTGCTACGGGTCTGAAGTGCACTTACTTTGCCTACGGACATCAGAAAATCTGAGCCGGGGTGAAAATAAAGATTAGGTAAATTATTACCATATCTTAGACTGAATTTACCCAAGGTCTCCTATCATTTAGTCTAAACACACTATCTATGGTACCCTGGGGTCGCAGTTCTGGACAATACCCAAGTAATCACCTTGAGTGACTAGTAAAGTAGTGGATTAGCATGGTGGCCATCATCGTATCGATAAAGAACATATCTTTCGATCCCGGCATCCTGAACGTATACCACGTAATCACAAGCTTTGATACCAAGTGCTCTGGCTGAGTGACCACGAGTGGGTGAGTAGTGGCAATCTTCTCCACAAGGTTGGGAACTAGGAGGGCCGCCATGCGAGTTTCGCTCGTCTTGTCGAGCGCCGTAGCCTTGGGATAGTTCTCACTCAAAGTCTTGACGCGAGCTCTTCTGTCTCCGCTGACGTCCTGCTAGGTCTCAGAGTAGAAAAAGATATGTCCACTAGGAATCAGTGCAGGGAGGAGTCGTTCATTGGTATGCCTGCATCCAACGAAGAATTTGGCTTCGTGGTTCAACTTCTCAGAGGCTGGAATGAGAACACGCATTGCGTTGTCATCACGTCGAAGAAGGAGGGGATCCCTTTGCTTACCCTTTCCTTTGGTTGGAGTACACTTGGTCGGCGTACCCTTGGCAGGGGTACCTTTGTTCAACCATTTTTCAGTCATCTCCAACGATCAATTCCGCCTCAACGTATCCCTTGATAAGCTTCGGGTTGCGAACGAGCTCGTCCTCACTGAGCACCTTGGGGCATCTGATGACAGCTGGTCCATGATCCAACGGCTTGTATCGACCATGGGAGGTTTTCATACGGCCAGTACCAGTCTTCTCTTCTCTCCTTCGTCTGAGCTCCAGAAATGGATGCGTTGAAAGGGGATCCGCCCGTTGACCTGCACACGCATCTAAGGTCGTCGCGGTTCTGTGCAAGACCCCAATATTCATCTTCAATGGGTTAGTGAGCTACAGCTAATTCTGTAAGGTCAGACATGGACTTTAGGAGATTCATCATTGTTGACCGCCTTTATATAATCGGGTTCAAGAGTACTGAGAGTCGCTGAAAGTTGCCAAGCAATTGCTATTGCCTTAGCCTGTCCGGGGAAAATCTTGTCTGGGAAGTCTAGTGTGTAATTCGGTGGCTTGATTTCATCAAACAGGTCGCGTGGCCCAATGGCAAGGCGTCTGACTACGAATCAGAAGATTCTGGGTTCGATCCCCAGCGTGATCACAATCCGTTGCACATTCATAAATGCTATTTAACTTTTGCGCGGCGACAAGACCGTCATCTCTTTTTGCCCCCGGCACCCTGCAAATTTCATTGAACTAAACTCTCACCATCCTTCGTACCATTAATCCACGGCGTTGGTAGTTTCAAATAAATTATTCTACCGCCTCAAAAGCTTTACTTTCATCTTCTTCAATCGCCTCCTCTCGAATGCCTTTGTGACTTTCCAGTTACTGACAACCATGATAAAAACAAACAGAAAAATGAGTAGAGCGCCTATAAGTGGCACAATCAATGTAAACACTGTCAGTCCGTAGCTCACGTCTTGGAACGCTTGGTTCTCCACTAAGCGATCAACGCCCAAGCCTACTTGCATCGCCGTGAGCGCAATCACGACATAACCGAGAATACCTGCCAGCACCGAAAAGTTGTCGCGAATGAGATCTCCGTAGACAGTGTGTGACGCGACTCTTGAGTAGCCACGTAGTAAGAATCCCTTGCGAAAGGCGTAGATCTTGTTGAGTCTGCTCAATCGCAGCTCACCGTACCAGTACCGCGGATTCACGCGGTCGTAGCTGTGGTTTTCCAGGACCTGACTGGTAAGTGCTTTCCAGCCAGCCCAGGTCACTTCTTCTGGGAGGAGGCCAAAGTCCTTTGCGATGCGAAAGTCGCTCTTGTAGGCGATGAGCGCGGCATATGAAAAGAGAAACCCCCGCGCCGAGGCGTCGAGATTTCCCTGCGTCACGTCAAGATGGGCTGTTTCGCTGATGTTGCTTTTCCAAAATTCGGGATCCAATAAATAAGCTGGGACGGGCTTGAGGAAAATGCGATTCCTCCACCATATCATGTGGAGCTCAGCGTGCTCGCTAATGATGATGTCCCGAGAGATGAGCCGCTGATGATGGAGTGGCCGCGGCGGCATAGGGCGACCGCACATCCAGAGCCATTCTTGCACATCAGTGAGACGCGATACTGAGAGCTCACGCTCTAGGAAGTTGGGGTCCGTTGTTGGGACAACGATGTCATCGTTGAAACGGTTGCTTGCCGGTAAGAGGCTGTTGAAATCGCCTTTGGCGCTGCCTGAGAGAAAATTGTCGCCTAGTAAGACGGAGACGGTGAATGGCGGTGGAGGACTAGCCATGGTGAGATTTGAAGTTTGTAGTTACGGCACAGAACTTGAGGATGATAAGACAGTGATAAGTAAAAATTGGACACTCGAACAAAGCTAAACAAGGTCAAGGAAAAGAAAAAGGTGAAAATTGATCGGAAACCCGATGAATTACCAAGCAAGGATCATAAGGCTGGGGGTATGGGCTGAGCATCCTTGCATGGAGTGATTGGGCCGCATCTCGGGAAAAGGGGACAGCCCGCTGCTGACCCGTTCATTTTGCTTAAATTAGGTACACTAAAAGCAGTAAGCAGTCCGATAAACAACGCCACTGCTGGATGGGACACTAGCTAAATGCTGACTCTTCGGTGGCTCACTTCTATTAGTGCAATAACGCGCAATGGTGTCTGCTGACTGTGGGGGCTGAAAATGGAGCAGTAAGGCGATGCAACCCTTGGCCGCAGCTGTAGTATTAGTGGCTACTACTTTGTGGGCCTGGAATCAAGAGTCTCGCGTGCTGCTCACTCAACTCCGAACACTGTCAGCATCGACGCAAGTTGCTCAGAGATCGTCTTGACTCACCACGAAATGTCGCTTCGTCGAGCGCCCACGCGACGCGGCCCCAATCCTGGGGTCGCCGTCAAGCCAAAGAAGGGTTACGAAAATGTTGAGCAAGGACTCAAGCAGCTGTATCCTAAGCCGGGCTCCAGCAGAGAAACGAACATGGAGTAAGCATCGTATGAGGATATCAAACCACCACATTTGTTGACGCGAAAACAGTATCGTGTTTGTGCCTGGCTTAGGCGCACATCCTCTGCTGAGTTTCAAGTCGACTACAACAGATTTTAATTGGGCGAGCGAAGACGGAATCGCTTGCGATTTCCCTAATGCTCGTGTTCTTCTCTACCACTCCGAATCATCATGGACTGGTGCCATCAAGGTGAAGCAATTCATCAGCAACTTAGCACAGACTCTCCTTGAAGGATTAAGAATAGTCAGAGAAGTAGGACTTGCCATTCCTTAGGCAATTGACATAGAAGAAAG
Source organism: Fusarium graminum (assembly GCA_013266165.1). Classification (NCBI taxonomy): domain Eukaryota; kingdom Fungi; phylum Ascomycota; class Sordariomycetes; order Hypocreales; family Nectriaceae; genus Fusarium; species Fusarium graminum. Next base: position 142,470 of record JAAGWP010000055.1, on the reverse strand, counting down.
AATCTGACAAATCTAGAAATCGGACTTTGCAAGACCGATCACACTCATCGGGCACTCGATGGGTGGACTCGTCATTGCAAAGGTGAGAACCTACTCTGTTCGTCTCGATGAATTTTTACTTACATATCCAGGCCATTTGCATCGCTGCAACTCGTCAAGACCTTTTCCCTGATATGTTCCAGGACATAGCCGGCTGCGCATTCTTCGGAACACCATTCCATGGAGCCGAAGCTGCCTCCTTGGCCTGTATGCTTTCCTCGATCGGGGAAAAGATGGGTCATACAACTGCCTCTAAGCTTCTTGAGCTGATGAAGCCCGAAGATGAAGGTCTCACCGAGCTGAGGAAAGAATTCATCCGACTGGCCATCAAGATAAGCCCGAGCATAGAGTTGTATGGATTTTGGGAAACACACCCTACCACCATCAAAGACTTGAATGGCATGCCCCAGTTCCTCTCGGCACTGAAGATATCGCTGCCCAAGAAGTACGCAGAATTCGTCACCCGCGAGTCAGCTACTTTGGACGGCGTGATGGAATCGATGGGTCTGGCTGCCAATCATCGGGATTTGGTCAAGTTTGACAGCTCGAAAGATGAGCGCTACACGTTGGTGCGAGGTCCTTTGAAACGACTCATCAACGGATCACGTCTGAGGGTCAAGAACCGACACAATGCAACACGACACATCGATCAAGACTCACTCAACAAAGCCCGTAAAACCTTCGAGGGTGCACAGCCGCATAAGCAGAGAGAGACCATCCAGGCGAACACTGCCACTTCAACGTGGTTTGCAAAAGAGTCTGAGTTTCTAGGCTGGTTAGCGCCGCCTGATGAGACCGAAGACACTGCGCTCGTCAAGAAGGAAGACTGTCTTTGGGTTCGTGGCCGTGATGGACGCGGTAAAACTAGCGCTGCACTGTCTGCGATTGAAGCAATCGAGAAGTTCACGAAGGATGAAGAAGAAGATGAGGATGACACCGCGGACAAGCCATTTAAGTCTCCATCACACGCTTATCTCATATATTTCTTTTGTGAGAAAGCACCAGATTATGGCACAGCTGAGGGTCTGCTGAAGTCTCTGATTCACCAGCTCATCGAAAAGCAGAACCTGGCAGCAGTGCACACTAACTTTCTCCTCAAGAAAAAGGGTCGAGAGGCTCAGCCTCTGCTGACAGTCGAGAACTTATGGCAGGTTCTGCAGGATATCCTTGCTGATGACGCATTTGTTGGGGCGAGGGTTTACTTTGTGCTGAACAACCTCGAGGCTCTCGCACAAGACACTGTTTCTACAAGTACTCTTCTCAATCTTCTCGGCTCGGAGGTCGAGCATGATGGGAGCGGGAGACGTTCGCTGGTGCGATGGATGTTCACAAGTGGCCAGTCTTGGGATATCGATCAAGCGCTGAGGAAGCCGTTGGTTCGCGTGGTCGATCTCGAGGATGAGAAATATGGCGATCAAGTGCAGCTGGAGCTACGAAAACATGCTCAGACCAAAGTAGGTGAGCTGAAAGCTCACAAGAAATACAGCAGAGCTCTTGCATATTTCGCCAGCAGCGTGATAGGTCAGCGCGCCCAAAACACGCAGTGGATTGATATTACCTGTGATCATCTCGAGGAGCTTCCTCTGCACGAGAACGATCTCCAAGTCCGTCGATTGCTCGAAGTTGTCCCGCAAGATCTCGATGCTCTCCTCAATTCTGCGTGGCAGTCTGTGTTCGAGAACAACCGTTCCAAAGCTGGCGAAATTAAGGAAATGCTACGCGTCTTGGTTCTTACATACGAGGACCCCACCGAGCAAGAGCTTGGTCTTCTTGCTGGCCTAGACGCTCCTACTCCCGAACAAGTGTCGGAGTTGCACGACCTTGTCTTGAAGTGCAGACCTCTGATTATACTCAAGGATGGCGACGGTCCAGATCCAACAGTCTGTTTCACCGAGCCAGTGGTGAAAACACATCTACTCGAAAATGCTCACAAGTTGTTGGGTCTCACAAGCGGTGATATCAAGCTGCAGCATGGTATTCTCGGTCTTCGTTCTTTCAGTCATATTTTGGAGATGTTTGACTTCCCCGTTATGGAGAATACAGACCAGCAAGCAGAGCCCGTGGTAGAAAACGCTGAAGTAGTAGAAGAAAATGCCGTCAGCGAAGAAGGAGTCAACAACGAACAAGAAAAAAGGAGCAGTTCATCGGAAGCCGAAGATGATGACAACGACACTGACGCCGCCTCATCCGACCGGACAAGTAGCGTCGATGGGGAAGAAGAGGAAGAGGATGACGATGGAGAGGAGGTAGAGGAAGAAGATGAGGACACCGAAGCCGCATATCTGAAGAACATAGCTCAAGCATATGCAGTGAAGCATTGGCTTCCTCACGCTAGTCAAGCTACTGCTGATATAGCTGAAGCTCTCAGCCTGGAAGAAAAGTTCTGGGAGAAGGACTCAATAGTTCGACGCCGTTGGCTCACAGAACATAACCGACTCACCAATTCTTTCGAATACTACTACCGCTCTGAGCTTACTGGACTTCACGTAGCTTCCGCTATTGGATTCAGACAACTTGTCTCGGCTCTAATGGACAACGGGTATGATGACGACAAGTTTACGTTTGACTCGGACTTTTCTACGCCAGTAAGTATTCATGATTATTCTCAACCTGGTGTTTCAGGGGTCTAGGCTAACCTGATGGGTTCTGTAGCTTCACTTTGCTGCAGCTTTCGGTAACGCCGACATCGTTGAGGAACTGATCGACAGAGGTTCTCGCATTGATGAAGGCATCAAGGACGAACTGATGACTCCTCTACACAGAGCAGCCGCAGAAGGTAATGTGAAAGTCATGACCAAGCTTCTGCAACGAGGAGCAGATCCAAACGCCACCTGCGGCACCTACGGGGGTGTGATATGCGCGGCTATCCAATCTGGAAACTGTGATGCTGTAAAGCTCTTGGTTACCCATAATGTTTCCCTTGTCAGTCTGGAAGAGAATGAAGATGAAGAAGTTGAAAAGGGCGATGAGGAAGAGGAGGATGGTGGCGAAGACAACGATGATAACGCTGATGACGATGAAGACGGTGATGACGATGAAGACGAGGACGAGGATGAGGATGAGGAAGTTATCACGTCTCCATTGGCTCTAGCAGCCATGAGAGCTGACTTGACGGTCTTTGAGTTTCTCATCAAGGAATACTCTGACAAACTACCTCCTGCAGAGTTCGACATTGCGCTTATCAAAGCCGCAGCCTTGGGCCGACTAGAAGCGTTCACAAGACTCTTCAACGATTTCGAGCATACTCAGGAAGCCAAGCAAGACGCTTTGGATGAATCCTCCTATGAAGGCCACTGGGAAATTGTCTCGTTGATTCTTGATAATTGCCTTGACCTGAACTGCGACAAGTCATTCCTGCACACTGCTCAAGAACAGGAGGACGACGATGTGTTGCGCATATTGGAAGCAATGTGGGAATATACGCAGGGCTCCATCTCGCCAGAAGCGTTGGACGAGTCCCTGTATGAAGCCACAGATTGTGAAAACGCGCGAACGATCGAGTTGCTCTTGAGATATGGAGCCAGCGCCAACGCCACTGGTGAAGAGTAGCTACTTCTTTCCACTAAATGAAACAAGAACATGGAAAACTAACTATCTTGATAGGTACGGAAACGCCCTGACCGCAGCAGCTTATGATGGAACTATTGATATCGTCAAAATGCTCCTCGACGCTGGCGCAGATATCGACTCCCCTGACGGATGGGCCCTCCAAGACGCCGCAGAGCAGGGCCACGTTGAGGTGGTAAAACTTCTTCTAGAGCGAGGCGCCAACGTCAACGCATGCACAAGCCACAGCAACATGCCGCGAGGAACAGCACTGCAGGCAGCCGTTGAGTCGGGCCAGAGTGAAATTGTCGATATCCTGCTCGAGCATGGTGCTGATCCCAACCTTGGCGCCGGCGAGTTCTCGTACCCCATCATCGCAGCAGCAAGCAAAGGCGAAGAAGGCATTTTCAAGAGACTTCTCGAAGCCAAAGCCGACGTGACCGTTATCGGAGGACAGTACATGTCGACCCCCCTTACCTACGCGGCCGTCTTTCTTCCGACCGACTCGATCCGTCTTATCCTCGATGCCGGTGCCGATATCGATCATATCGACAGTGACGGAGATACAGCACTTATAGTGACAGCGTGGAGCGGCGATGACGAGTCTGTGCGTCTGCTCCTTGATCGTGGTGCGGATGCTATGATCAAGAATCATGAGGGATTGAATGCCTTGCAGAAAGCCCTCAAGCGGGAGAATTATGTGTGTGTGAAGATGTTGGTAGATCATGCTTCAGAGCTCATGGATGCCATGAAGGCTGCCATGGAATCTGGAGATGCTGCTGTCACTGCCGTGGTAAGAAGCGTACAGAATAAGAAGCAGGAACTTGACTACGATGAGCCAGCGGCAACTGTACCAACTGTACCGGAAGTCGCAGAAGTCGCAGAAGTCGCAGAAGTCGCAGAAGTTCCAACAGATAACGGGAGTAGAAGGAGCTCTGTTTATGGGCCAGGTCCTCCAGAGACTGAAGACCACTCATTCAATCCTCAACCAGTCGCTTATTATCCTGAAAAGATCGCTGTCGACGAGCATCACAATGCGCCCAGTCACGGTGCCATGTCTCAAGAACCGATAACTAGGCCATCCATAACACCATCTGGCCCCTCGGTAACTTCAGTCCACGACTTATACAGCCCAGCTCACGAGATTCTCGACTTCTCTCCCGAAGCACTATTCAGACGCCAGTCTGAGCTATCCACGCCAACAAATGGACAATCCCCAGGCCCCATCAAAAGGAAGCCTATCTCAGGCGTCAAGCCCCCTCTGTACCGGCCATATCAACCGGGCGGATCTGGGGACAACGTGCGACACTCGAGTCCACCTGGCGCTTTAGCAAACGCGTTTCAGGCATACCAGCCGATGCAGCCGCCAATTCAGCAGGAAACGCAACCTGCGCTGTCACCGCCGGAAAACTACACACCTCCAAGCCAAACTTCGCCTGAGCCTGGGTTCGTCCCGTACGCGCCTGGACCTACAAACTATGCTCAGCCTGATCAAGAAGCGCGTCGTAAATCATCGCGAACGTCATTCATGGGGATGAAGGTTCCGTGGTCGGATAACCGCTTTGGTTAGAGACTCCAAGGTGAGCCATAATGGTTCTGTGTACTTTGGTGCTATGAAGATATGATAGAAGTCATGAATAGACCTCGAAACGCAGAGATAACGTGCTCGTATTCCCTGGTGACTTGTGACTCAGAATAAGCCCGCAATAAACTGCAGGCCTCAAATCCTCCATGAAGCTGTCTCTATGACATTTCCAGGTGATTACAGGGTTGAGTGAAGCTAGGAAATATTCGAATAAGGAAAGTCGATCGCTTTACGACAAGAAACGCCGTCGGCCTGCATTTACGGGGTCGAACTACAGGGTTCACGTCACGCGAGTGTGGAAGGAAAATGCCAAGATTGGCCGGTACTCGGTACTTCGGTACGCCGTCTTTCCGGACCTCGACATGTCCGAAGTGCGTACTTTTGGAAGGTTCGCATGGATGAGACTGTTATGCTGTTGAATGAGTCACTGATAAAGGAATAATTTTGAGATTATCCTCTAAAGGATCAAGACTTGAGTCACTCACCGAACAATTGTTAGGGTAAAAGGGTGCGGGCGGATGGAGGACCTGAATTAATAATCGCGATTGAAGTGAAGGCCTGTAATTTACCCGGCGTGGACGAGATGTCTGGTCAGCTTGTTGTGAGTCTCTGGGCTATCAATGATCCAAGACTTGCGCAAGAGGAGAATGGGAATTTGGATTAAGATAGATGGCCCAATGATCTTTTTGCCTTCTCGAATACGTCAAAGTGCCAGTGCAGCATAATTCCATGTTAAACGCCTCAAAACCATCGTCATTACAGCTTTTGTCAGCCTCCAAGATTTATAACGCTTGCCCGAATAGGGTTTAGTGACTATTGGCTTAGAAATTGAACCATCTCAAACCAGCCAACTCTTGCTTATGCGGACTGTTGATACATGGCCTGTATTGAAGACGCGCTCAGATTACAAACTTTTGCTGACATGGGCAGAGAAAGACCGAACACCGAGCACGCAATGGACGTGCAGGATAGACATGTTATACTATGAAAGCTGCTTCACAAGATGTATACCAGTCAAGTGAATAAATAGAAGCCGTCTCACCCTCGCTTTAGAGTCAAATAAACATCAGCATCTCGGGACAAAGCAGCTTCACTACTTTGGAACTCCTTAACCTTTATATATCCAGCGGAATCAATCCCCATCCTCTAAACTCTCACGAAAAATGCGCCACTCAAAGAAGATCCAAATGGCTAAGAGCGATGGTAAGCCTCCCTCGCCAAGCTAGCATTCCAACCGCTAATTATGGGTACAGATAAGCCTCAGTACGCAGCAAGCAAAAAGTCGCCAGCCTCGAGAAAAAGCAACGCATCATCTGGAAAACAGCTTCAACAACTTTTCAGACTCTATGAAGATGCGCTCGATAACTATAGACAATCAGCATTGGCAAAGACAATAGAAGACATGCTGCAAACAAAAAGCAGACCGCACATCACCAAGATTGTCTCGTTAGGCTTGGGGAGCTTGCTGGACGCTAAAGATCAGCAGCGTCGTATCAAACAATTGGTCGTGCTGATGGCAATCGCATCCCATCTAAATTCAACAACACATAACATAGACATGCTACGAACTTATGCTCAAGACCCAACCTTGACAGCAGCCGATGAGGCCTTTCTAAAGAGTCTTGGTATTACTGTCTTGAAAACACCATCAATCGCCACTCTGGGCGAGGCTGGACAAATCATGGATGAGGAAACGCTTGTCTACAGCCCATTCCTTACCCTACAGACATACAAGCTTTTACTTTCTTCGTCACAAGCCTCCATCAACGTGCCCATATTATTTAGCGACGACTTCAATTCTCTCCGCTTAAAATGGGACAAGCGCACCACGGAGCGAAAAGATGTCGAGGGCTTGATCCAAGGGGCACGAACGGGCAATTACCGCAGACGTGCTGTAAATGGAGAAGGGTTCTGGACTGAAGCAGATCGACCATTTCCCATGGCGCTGTATTGGAGACAGCCAACACAGACCGACTTGGCTGTCACTCGGAATGTGGAGCCAACCGTTCCATCGGGCACGTTCTCAAAGTTTGAACGGCAGGCCATTCCGATACACGCTTAAACTGGCTCCCGCGAGTCAAAGCTTGAAAGGCCTGGGCGACAATTGGACCTTGTTTAATGTCAAGGGAGGACAAGAGGATGCTGGTGCTCGCCCTTGCATGCGGAGGAATTCTTGTTTGTGGAGGGGCTGGGAACGCAAGGGAATTAGACGGACTCTTGGAGCGAATGAACGGATCATGCATGATTTAGCATTTAACGTTATTTCGATTAGCGATGTTTTATAGCATTTCATAGTGATTCAAAACAGCGTTGTTGATGTTTTTCTCCTTTTTTTTTCTTCTTTTTTTTTTTTTGTTGCTGCAATTGATGTGCTGTATTTCTACACGCAAAGCCCATACCGTGGACGACGATTGACTGGAAGGTACGGTTCAGGGAAGCTTTAAGATCCAGGAATACAACAAGGCTGGCTTGCTTGCTTCTTCAAAAGAACTTTCGAGCTGAATGAATCAGGATACATGACTCTGTAGACGTGTGTGTGACGTGCTGGGCCTGGATCTTTGCTAAAGCGGAGGTTTCGTGCTGGTTCATTATCGGCGCAATGGGCCGCCTGCCCCAGCGAAGAATGACAGTCGACTGAACCGCAATCTTGACCCATGAGGGGCATTAAGCTTTTTAATAGTTTCCCATTCTCGGGTTATCAGTGGTATCGATCGCCATGTTTTGGGTCCTGGTCATTGTAAATTTTGAACGGGGAGGTGTTTCAGCGCCTTGATTCTGATCTCTGATCTCTTGGCAAGTCTGCCATTGTGACCTACAAGCACAGTTGAGCTTGGTCGGTGGAGGGCATTCTGGTTGTGCTGGGGTTTGTGTCCAGCTGTACATCATATCGCGAAACCTTTTTACCCCTGAAAACAGCCCCGCTAGACAAAAAATATGCTTGAAAGTTATCGTGCAGGGCGTTAGAGCGGGCTTGAAGCCCCAAATCTAACTAAGATTAGGTTGCTTCATAGTGTCAATAGCGTCAATATTGCCAATAGCGTGGTACAGAGTGGAGAAGTTGACAGCGACGGGACCTATGGAATGTCGCCTGGTATTTGTTTTTTCCTTCTGGCTAATAATTTAAAGCACAATCAGCTTGGCAAGCCACTGTCTTGACCCCTTTACCAGTGCCTGAACAGTCCTGAACCATTGGATCGGCGCAATGGGCTGGAGGATTATTGATAAGAGTAGCCAATTGGATGCGGAATTGTGGCAAACAGACTCAGGGAAAGGGAGGCTAGAAATTCCAGTGGCTTTGCTCCCTTTTCCCTGCATAACGATGGCTGCCGTTACCAAAACCCTTGCTCCAATATATATTGATACCGACAGCTGACTTCTGGGCAGCCCTCCAGCCTCTCTTTGCTCGCTCATTCCCTCCTTTGAACACTCATTTAGAAGCGCAGTAACACAAGCTCAGTTTGGTCAATTGTACCACTGAGAGGTTGATCTGCTTCCTCCACAACTACACCATGACGAGCACGTCGGAGAATTCCGGCTGGTTGCGCCAAATGTTTGGCAATACCGGCTACCAGGAGCTCCCCACAACCACAGTCAAGGACAAGACCGAGACGAATACCCAGTACGTGCCGAGGCGACTTCTTCGGTTGTCAACGAGAGGGTTCTTACTCCTTCTCGCTGCCATCCTCCTTGTCCCCACATTTGTGGCTCTTGCAGCACTCGAGGTATGGTAGATTGTGCACCACTGTGGGAATAAACCGATTGACCATATTAGGGCCGACAATATCTCTCCGATGGAACCGCGGATGTGTTTGATATGTCGGGATCTACAGAAGCTGTCAAGGAGGTCGTCAAGGAAGTTGTTGGTGAATCCGAGAGTATCCCAGTATTGGCCGACCCTCCTCCGATGAAGATGCAGAACATCTACAACCGCAGGCTCGTTGTTCTGCTTCCTGCAAACGCTCCCGGTGTCAACTTGTGCAAAGCCATGGTTACTGCCATTGCCCTCGGATATCCTACACCCGTTATTCTGAACTGGGGCAAGAGCGGCTCCCATTTGGCCAAGATCGCCGGTGTCCTCGACTATCTCGACTGGAGTGTGCGCCAGGGCCCGACAAGCAAGGACCGCCTACAGGAAGACGATCTTATCATGGTCGCTGATAGCGCCGACTCGTGGTTCCAACTCCCACCCAGCGTGCTTCTCTGGCGTTACCATGCACTCAACGCCGAGGCAGACGAGCGACTTCGAAAGCAATGGAAGGGCAAGTCTGAGATGCCTATGAGGCAGACCATCATGGTATCTGCCCAGAAGAGGTGCTGGCCCCAACCCAAGTCCGGCTCCGAACTCCACTGCAAGGATCTCCCCGAAAGTCCTCTTCGTGAGGACCTTTACGGACCTGAGACTGATAACGACCCCGACATGCGCATGGTGGATGTCCGTCCCAGATACATCAACAGCGGAGCCTTTATCGGACCTGTTGGCGATATGCGAAAGTACTTCCGTCGTGCACAAGAGCGATACGAGGCTGGTAAGGCTATCCAGGGAAACCACTTCTACAGTGACCAGGGTATCTTTGGTGAGATCTGGGGAGAGCAAGAGATCTGGCGCAAGTGGCGACGAGAGCTCGGTGATGCCATCGATTCCCACCACAACGCTTCCACCATGGTCCGTGATCAGTTCGAGTTCCACGTCGGTCTTGACTACAACCAAACCATCTCCATCCCTACCGTCTTTGAGGAAGATGATGGTGACATTGTCACTCTCAACAACCAGACTTATATCGCCGAGCGCTCCAAGGAGCTTGAGATTGAACCTGTCCGCCTGACCAGTGTTCCTGAGGAGATTGCCAATGCTACCAACCCCCTCGAGCGTATCATGACCGCCCAAGAACGACAGTCCTTCAGCTGGGGTGACATGACCCTGTACGCCGACTTCTTTACCACCGCCATCCCAGTGAACATCCATCACAACGCGCACATCAACAACCTCAAGGGACGACGAATCTGGTGGTGGAACCGCATGTGGTTCTTCCCCCGTCTTCGTGATCTCGTCGCATCCCAGCTCAAGCAGCGTAGGCAGTCACCCCTTGGCCGTATCCAGATCCCTGAAGGCAGGGCTGTGTACTGGGGACTCGAGGCCTACAAGGAGATCAGACGGTTTATGCCTACGCAAAAAGCGTTGGTGACAACGGACTTTGATAGTATCTGCATGTCGGCTTGGGCCAAGAAGGAGAAGCAGAATTGGTGGGATGTAGTATTTATGGATGACAAGGGACCATTTAAGCTTTGAGCGTTTATAGATTGTTGAAATAGTCTGTTGCCATATATATTACATTATTGCATTTTGATAAATACGCGTGTCTTAAGTGATAATACAATTCTATTGACATTTCCTGGTCTGAACTATATTAAATCCGTCCCAATTACTTTCATTGCTTCGACCTTATTTCATATTTCTCTAAATCGTATATGTGGTCAAACCGCCACTTCTCTCAGCTGTACGTATTTTGTTGCTGAGTAATTACAAATGCTATAAACCATATATATGAATGCCTTCTCAAGCTGTTGCAGCCAATTGTACTTTGTTTCCCATGCTATTACCATATACTCTCCCTTATTATATCACACCATGTGAGAAGTGGCGTATGCTTTTCAGGACACGTAATCAAACACTCGCCCCTCCTCACTCAATACGTTACCATGATCAGACATCGACGGGGGAGTCTTGGCCTGGGTTCGCCTCCTCATAGTGCATCAACTTGACTACTCGATAATAGCCAGCAGCAAGCGCGCCACCGAGAATCGGACCTACCCAGTAAATCCAGTGGTAACTTGGGAATTCTCTAGCACCAACCGCACAACCGAAAGATCGTACTGGGTTGGCTGATCCTCCCGTTACAAAGACTCCTTTGGAGATGCTCTGTCAGTTTGTGTTGGGATGAGAGACGAATATCGTCGGTTGCTTACCAGGAATAAGGGCTACAAACAGAGCCAGTCCAATGCCGACAGGGGCGAGGAAGGTATCGCGAGACTTTTCCGCCGCCAGCATCAGGACAACAAAGACCAATTGTGCCGCGAAGAACATCTCAAGAAAAACACCTTGGGCAACAGAAGTTTGGGGACCAAGTACAGTATTTGCTAGTGATGCATTTCCAGGGAACATGGCGTTCACGAGACCGCCTGCACACATGGCAGCTACGATCTGAGCTGGAAACAGGAAGAGGGCTCTAATCCATGGGAGTTGGCCAGCAAGGCACAAACCCAAAGTGACCTGAAGGACAAATGTCAGGGTGACCAGTTTTGAGCTTGATCGTGAAGTGAACCTACTGCGGGGTTGAATAGTCCACCACTAATTCGGTAGAAAGCCCAAACATTCACCAAGAGCGAGAAGCCATACGACATGGCAATGTAGATGAGGGTGCTGTTTGCCAACGAGCCATTGGGACCGGCGACAGGCTCCTGCAGGACAGCAACAATGTTTCCAGCATAGGCAAAGTACAAGAAAAGAAAGGTGCCTATAAACTCTCCCGATGCGGCAACCATATGCTTTTGAAACTCGCTCAGATGACTTCTTGGAGGTGGGTGGTGATAGACGGTGCGGCTGTTTCGCTTGCGGCTAGGGCTGCGTTGCATATCTGTGCTCCGTGCCATTTTGGTAATATGTATCGTGAGTTTCCAGGGAGATGACTGGTTGAATCTTCTGGTGGTCTGGACCCTGAAAGGAAATAGAAGAAAAAAGAGAAACGTGTGGGAGGAGAAACAGGGAAGTGGGAAAAGGTAGGGGGTTAGTGCAGGTAATGGTGCAAATCCGCGGAAAAGAGGAGGAATGCTCAACGGCAGGAGTAGTAACTAGTGAAGTGCTCAATGGCTCTCCCTTTAAAAACAAGTGCTTATTGACGAAATTGACTCTGTCTAAATGGGAATGGCTGCAGGTATGACGCGCACAACAGCGACTATTTGCGTGAGACTCGAGCGCGGGGGAGATAACAGGAAACAATTGCGAAGCCTAGTGCAGCTGAAATTCCACCTGGACATGTCATCAAGAACAAGGCTGCTTTCTTGGCGTTCATCATGTTTCAATCATTGAACACGAACTGAGTATGATCGCCGCGTCTATTGGAAAACTAAACCCGCTAGCCGGACTTGACGTCCGGAAATGCAGATCAACCAGCCCTAATGGGAAAAGTGTGTCTCGTTCAACGGTCCGGGTACGACGCGGAAGTTCACAGTCATCGGTCGATCACTATCCAACACGCAAGCGTCACATCACAGCATGTGCAACGTGTCGCGTTGGTCGGGCGAGGAATTCTTTATAAACAAGCACATGCCGCTCTGATCCTGCAGCTGGATTGCTCGGCTCTTGGCATAAGCAGCAATTGGACTGCCTCTCAATTGGTGGTGTTGTATTCCCTTCGATTGTCCGTGCGAGAAGCTAGGCAATCCGTCAGTGGCTTGACAGCTTTTGTTGACGCTGAAATCGCGATCGCGCCCCTGATGGTGATCATCTCGGCGTTAACGCGGACTAGTAGCGGGTCATTGCATACGTAAATGGAGCAATTTCAGCTTTCCCATGCACTGCATTCGCGTCTTTGTCGGTCAAGTGCTACTAAAGACTAACAATGATCGGCCACCTGCATTACGTGGTCGAGCATATCACAGAGGCCCCGCTGCTGACTGCACTACACGCACAACAGATTGCTCTTTCGAGAACCAAAACTCCATGGTCCCTTCCATCATCGAGCATACCCACCCATTTTCCTCGTGATCATGGTTGGCGTCACATCCGGCTTCAACACGAACTGCGGGAATGTCTCGTCTGATGCCCGATGCATGCCCAGCAGCACGGTAGCATATATACGATGGCCTCAGATACGTCTTGGCGCGGTCTATACCGAATCGACAATTCCCCAGCGCACGTCGAGCCCCGTTGGCATAATCCAATAAGATTGCTTTGCAGAACCCAGAATCATCATCTTCCAGGACTTGTACACGAGTAACATTCTCCAAAGGCGCCGACGAAAGATTCACATGCTCATGTATGGGAGGGTTACTCGACCAGGGATGACGAAAGGGCGCAAATACTTCGTCTTGGTGCTCTTCCTTGGGATAAGTCCCAAACACAGTGGCTGGACCAACATCTGCGGCGCTGTAGATGAGCATCTTCGGGCTTGACTGGCTGAGGACGACATCTCTGTGTTTCCCTAAATGACATGGGCCGACCGAAACATCGCCAGCAAGCTTGGTACGTATCTGCTTGTGTTAATATGTGCACCAACATGGACGTGGAAGACCATACCAGGAAAAAGGGCTTCTGTGTCGTGGGTCCACCTCCCTGATCCTTCAACCGCATCACAATAGCGATGATCTCTTCACCTATGGGTATTGGCAGGTGTATCCAGACAACATTATCTTGCCTGCGTGCGGGAAGACGTTCAAACGTCCTTGTCGCATACGGTCTCGCATGTGTATGCGCATGAATAGCATAGAGCTTACTGAAGGAGAAGAAAAAGGTGAGGCCCGTCACACTGCGTAGGTCAATGGTCTTGAACTGCATCGACTGTGACACGCGGCCGTAGAACTCGCAGGCCTCAAGATGAGGGGGGTTGGGAGTGTCCCAAATCTGCAGTCCGCGCATGGGCTCTGGGAGCTGAAGTCGTAGGACATTGAACTGGACTAGGTCAGATCGCTTGTATTCGGGTGGAGATATTGACAACCTTTGGTATTGTAGCAACGTCTTTTAGATCCTTCTGATGCGCAATGACAAATGCATCCTTGTCTGATCGTCCGGGTTGATAAGTTGGTCTTTCTGGTAGTCTCTCTATCTTGCGGATGCCTCGGCAATCCAGTGTCATCCGCACGAATGCTGGACACTCCATTGATAGTGAGGCATTCGAATCTCCTCGTGTCCACGCCAGCACATTACACAAGGGCATTGACGTGATTGGCGACACAACATCCGATTGCAAATTCGACAATTCTCCAGCCAGACTCAGAGCCAGGATATAGCGCCAAAACGTGGCAGATTCACTGTATGCTTGTATCATATGGATAAGCTCTGCGGGCAGTAGCTTCAGAAGGCGAATACCATAGATATCCGCTTTTTCACGAACAATTTCGACATCGAGCCCTGGTTCGCGATCCAGTTGAAGAGTTGGAGCAGATTTCCAGAGATTTCGTTGACCTACCGTTGTCCACAGCCGGTCGAGAGCTGTGTCAACCTTGCAATGATGCTGGAAGACACCAAGGCAATCCGAGTGTATAGCAACCGCTTCAGGAGCATCTGCACATCGGTAACAATTAGGAGCCCAGCATAAAACCTTCCTGCCCAGGCTGACGCTGTTGCTGCGGTAGTCTGGAAACACCGTGCGATTCAGACAAAACCCTGTTTCAGGATCAAGCTCATTTCCCGACACTTTAAAACCCAATGTCAGCGACTCAACTGACGCACCTAGAGATAGCGGGGAAAGCTTACAGGGCACGAAACTAACACCCGTCGACAGGGCTTGGCCGCAAATACCGCATTGAATTCGCAGGCGATTGTGTCTCGAGTCTTCGCCGGTGACAAGACTCATGTTGATTTTGCTGAAGATGTATTCATGGGGAGGGGAACAACTCGCGATTGATGCAACCTCGGTCCGGATTATCGTTCGGATAATCAAAGAACCGATGATCAGGTGTCAGCGATTCGTGCTTACTCTGGTGATTGATCAACGTCAAGACTGTGTTTTCTCGTCGTTTTATCGTTTTGTTCATAGTAATTGTTTGATTCTTGGTTTGAGACAGCTAGACTGAGGCGCACATGGGCTCTTTATTGTTTTTCATACGGCCAATTGGATATGCGACAGCATGGTCATTCAGACGTCTGCAGTAAGAATGTGGGTGACCAAAGATAGGGTAGTCAAACCACGACAAAAGTCATCTTTCTGAATCTTCACAACATCCAATGATAAACTTCCATGGAGAACTAAGGAAATAAACACTATGATAGTCTGGGTAGTCTAGGAGGAATACAGTAAGGTCCAGAGATCTCAAGATGGTCAAAGCTTCGTCCCAAGGGAAATGAGCCGGCAATGAGCGAAGGACTTTAAGCTTGTCTTGACGATGAGTGATTGGATACCTACACCAATATCCTCGATTACTAGGCAGGACAGTTTGACCAACGGAATTCAGCCTCAAATGGTTATTCGAAAAGGCTTAGCCATAACATGTCAAGTTGTGAAATTGATAATTTGGTCAATCTTCATTCATAGCGGCGTCTCATTGAACATGTATGACTTTGTTCATGCCCTCAATGGGTTGAAATTCGGCTGCCAAAGAGAATATCACATTTCTTCAACGGGAATTATTTCTACTCGTGACCTAATTGTCGTTTGGCCTGATCCGAGTACAAATGTATGTCTACCCAAGGGTTGCATATCGTCCACGTAAGACACATAGCTTTGACAGGATAATCCTTGGAGAATGGACCACTGCAATAACTGATTCATCGCCGAGCCATGGAAGCAACATCACCTGAGTCGGGTAAACTCTCATCCACAAAGCCAAAACGTTCATACAAGGCAGCTCCGGACTTACTCGCGTCGACATAGGCTGCCACTCCGTTGGCATCAGCGAGATCGCAGCCCCATTTCATCAGCATAGAGCCAGCTCCACAGCGTTGATAGTCAGGATGAGTGACCAACGTGTCAAGATCTAAGCGAGCCGCGGTCAGAAAGAGCTAGAGTATCACGACAAGACAATTTCTCACAGTAGTGCTTCTGGCCGCCCATAACCCGAAGCCTTTCACTTTCCTCCTTTGCGATAAAGTCGTCGCAGATTTGGCGAGGCTGGTCGTCTGTCCAGGGAGGGTATCGTCGGCCCCGCTCCTGGGGCATGGATGTGTCCCATTTCGCAAATGCCGCTATGCGCGGTCGGCCGAGCTCGTCCGTCGAGTCTGGATCGACGATTTTTATGTAGCGTTGGAACGGTTTGTGGGTCAGGTCATAACGGTTCGCGTCGTCCCACCATCTGCGAACGGCTGGCATATCAGGCCAAATGCGCCGGATGCCGGGGTCTGTAAAGGCTGCGAACCATGTTTGGGTAAGGTCAGGGACGTCTTGCAGCGTCACTTCGTCTAGCTTGAGGGTCTTCCGGGGGGTTGATGTCATCTCTTTTTGCGGTGCGCGAAATGGCGGTGGTGGTTTCAGAGGCGAAGCATGTTCCCGTGGGAGGAGTTGACCTGTCAGGTTGACTCTCGACGGGGAGGGGTCCTGAGTAGGTAATCAGGCAGTGTCATCAAAAAGTCTTCATCAGGTCAATTAACTCGGCGGTCCCATTTTTTCTGTCAAATCTCAGCTTTTGCTGAAACGGCACTTGATGATTTCGTGCATGAGGGTCACTTGATTACCTCCTTCTGGCCAAGTGCCGGTCTTGACGAACTCTCGACACTCCGTCGTAACAGGACGTTGAGAATTTTAATTTGTTCCTCGGTCTCAGGAAATGCACCATTCTGAATAAGTCAAGGATCGCTGACTCTGGGCCGTAAAGCCCTAGCGCCTTCTCTCAAGGCCCCTAGCTTAGTTCCGCGCCCATGCTAGTAGTCTTAGCAGAGTAGCAGTGGGAGTTAGTGCAGGTGAATACACAGTACGCAAGGGTTTGGGATAACGAGCAAGTTCCGCCATCACACGAACATATCGTCGTCATTATATTCCCACTCGCGCGGGGAACTCTCAACTGAGTAAGAAATGGCGAGCTGCGCAACTGCGGCGAAGATTGATTGGCAAGGGCAAAAGTCTAGGCCTTTCCCGTCACTGGAGTCGAAGCATAAGACGAGCAATTTAAGGTATGGGTAAGACGAATTTAGCGTCAGGGACTGCCCTGCCGGAAGAGTCCGACCCAGCTACTCGGTCGGTCCATGCACCTTGCACAGGACACGGTTGGCATGTGATTTAGTTTGATTTGACTTGATTTGAGATATCATGATGATTATTTGAATTTGGTGGCAATATTATTATTTTAAATGGATGATACAAGAGCCCGCAAGTTATTAATTGGTCCCGCATATTCCTTGATAGGCGTGACCTGTCGTAATGTCTGCTCCAGCAGTCCCCGTAAGTCGACTCCCAGGTCGATCATGTAAGCCTGAGCCGTATGTCGCTGGGCATACAGAGCTATCGTGTACAGGTAGGCGTTGACCATAAGCGTGGCCGAGACGTCTCTACCGGTCAATAGATCGTTGAGCGGGAGCCACAATTTGTAGTCTCGTAGCAGCCGGATTCGTTCAAACTGCTTCTCGGTCGGTGTTGATGAATCGAGTTTGGCGAGGTCCTCGGCCAGGGTAACAAGTAGCCGGAGTTGACGCCTTGTACCACTGTCTGGCTCCTGCTCCTTGACAATAGCCCTAAATTTATGCATCTCGCTAATGATATGGTGCAACTGTAACCTGCTGGATCTCTCGCCACTCGGCTTTTGCATGGGGTGCCAATGGGGTGCCGGTCGCCAAGCCTTGGCAATCATATGGTAAAATCCGGACTGGTGGCCTAACCTGCGGCACGCTTGTAGAATCTGACTCGTGAGTACAAGGGTCTTTCCAACTGCCAGATTGGTACTTACAGCTGAGATTCCTTCAGAGATCTGCCGACGACTCGTCCTGGGCTTGTCAGTGTTTCATGTAGATTGGCGAAAAATGCGGTCAGCACTCACATGTCTTCGCAGAGCCACAACAATGCCATTGAAGCTACCAGCGCTCCATCTGCGTGTTCGGGGCCGAAGTCGGAAAGGCACTTCCTGAGGTCTTGGATGGCCAGCATCTGATATTGATATTCTTTTCGTCGGGCGTGTTGGCAATGGGTCACCGACGCGACCTGGTAGGCTGAGAGAGCAAGCACTCCGTTCATAGCCAATCGCGATGATGAAATGATTCTAAAGAAGCTGCGTAAAGGCTTAGTGGACGAGTGCAGGTGCGATTGATGACGCGACGCACCTTGGTAAATAAGAAGATATAACGGTCAATTCGTCAACGCCCATTTTCGTAAGTCGATGCTGGTTGCTTGCGGCTTGGTAGATAAAACATAAATCGTCTTCGGAGTATATCGTCGGTTGCAAGGATATTCTGATACGTGCATCTGGGATGGGCATTGACCCTGTCCTCCGCCATTGCCTCACTTCTGCCCTAGCTTTGGCCGACCATGGTCTGCGAGACTTGGGGGTCGAGGGACGAGCTTGTTGATCGTTGGGTGACATTTTCAATAATAATTCTTCTTGTAGCGGCGTATCGTGGAACGAGCATTTAACCTTGTGCTTGGTGCAATTTTGGCTGCATGGGGGCATGAGTTTATGGTCTTGCCAGTTTCCAAGGCTAACCTACCATTGTGGATAACTCTCATCGCATCGAATGTGACGGCGTTTGCTGGACCAGAAAGGCGCTGGTTAGTGGGCTCGACTAATATCGAAAGCTTCAGATTCAACACACCAGGTCAAACAGCCCATGCGAGACTTTGTGTGGCTTCATTATGGTCAGCTAGTACTGACAGATGCAAGCCGGCAAAATGCTTACCTGCGTCTATTTCCAGATCGGATCTGAGAACTTGGCGGTGACAGCATTATCTCGGAGGGCGAGGAGCTACTCGCAGGCGAGGGATAGGCGTATTCAGACATGGTCAATTCACAACTAGTCATCGGGAAGGCAACAAGAGGCAAGGCTTCCGGCTGGAAACAGCACGGTATTATACACGTCTTTAAATACCCTGCGCTTAGACGTTGAGTAGCGCCACTGATCGGGGCTAGCAAAAAAAAGGTACATGACTCGAGAAGAGTGCCGAGTCTCCTGAGTCTAGACCCAAGATTCACTGCGACACCATGGAGTGCAGCAGCTGCAGAATGAGGAGTGACTGACGTATGACGAATGGATAATTGGCAGACGGTAGATCATTGCACGGTCGTGGAAGCACGCACACGCCTTGGCCATTTAGGGGCTCTGCGGACGGAAGCAAAGCCGCTGGCGGTGACTGGCCCAGCATTCCAGGGGGGCGGTCCAATGAATAAATAGAAAGGACCTGAAACATATAAGTTGGAGGTGTAATAGATTGAATACGCGACGATCTGATACTGCAGAGTGACAAGCACTTCCAACTCGGGCACCGCCAAAGGGCTTGGTAGTGCCGTTGTACGTGGGATCGGGTGGGGTCAGCGAGGCCTTGGGAGGAGGGCTTAGGCCAAGACTAGGCCGAGAAATAGATTGCAGATAGTCTAAAATTGATAACGGTCAACGCTGATCCAGGATGACAATCACGGCTGCAGAGCTGACACTTCCGGGAAGGGTTAAAATATTATTCTTCACCGCATCGGGAAAGGCGTCCAACGCCGGGGGCCGCTTATAGGCGCGGCTTTTCCGAGCACCATGCCGTGGCGTCTCCCCATGAAATCGATACGGATGATGCCTAACAAGAACACGCTGTGAGTGTGGCAGTCAACAAGCCATAGGTAAGCATACGGATGACCGACCCGAAAGCAAAAGCACTGCTAAGACCAAAACGGCCCTAGATTGCGAGCATAGACCCTTTACGGGCCGACGTCTCTTATCAAGTAATCGCGCTGTCGCGCTTGTAGTATTCCCACCAATCCTGCTGCCCGGTGACGGCTGCTTTTGCTGACTCAGTAGCGAGATTGGATACCTGCCAAGCTTGATTGGCCTCCGCGTTAAGCAGCACTCCAGAACCTACTCCCCACATCATTCTGCGTACAAGCACAAGTGCCGCACAAGGTCGACGGTTGCGTGTGCAAATCGGTCTGTGTCAAAGCGCACTTGGAAGTCGTTGGTTTGCTGTGACTGGTTCCAAGGCCTTTGTAGTTGCGTAGGTAGTCAGTCCCTGGCCACCTGGTTATGGTCTTTCCAGGCACCCTCAGCCGGGGCTGTAGCCGCTGCCGCAAGAGAAAGATCAAGGTACGTTGACCCCATTACTTTATACGAGAGCAGCGCACGGGTCAATTTCCATGCTGACTTTTTGCGTCCGTTTCCGTCAGTGCGATGGAAGACGTCCAGGATGTAAAAGGTGCGAGCTCTACAAGGCACCTTGCCCCGGCTATGATCGCCCATTAGCGTTCCGATTCCACGGGGAGCCTGGCCATAGCCTTGCCCGCGAGAAGCCTCGCTACTCTTCCTCACGTGCACCTGTCGGCAGCCAAGTGCTGTACAATGAGCATCGCGTCGAGGGTCAGTCCGGTGGGAAAGCCAGGTCCAGATATCCAGGGGTGACAGCTATCGTCCCCCATCAGCCCCAGCCTTCGTTCGAGGATGAGTCCCTCGCATTCTTCCTGCATGAGTATTGCGTATATCCTTCCCCGGGCATCATTCGTGGCCATCTCGATTTCCTCGAGAATATGTACAGGGGCTCCGACCGTGCGTCCTGCATACGCCCTGCCACCCTGGCCACAGCTTATTTGTCGCTTTCCAGACACTACAAATCTTCAACGCTATATGTCACAGCGAGGAAATACTATGGAGCTGCTCTGCGGTCCATACGCAAGGATCTGTCTGTGTCCAATAAGCATACCATCAAGGACGAGACGTTGGCATCCCTTATGCTACTGGGTATCATCGAGGTAAGTCATGTGTTTCAATGATCTGCATCTTATTAACGACCCTCAAGGATATCGAGTGCCAAGGTCAGAATATGAAGGCCGTGCACTTGTCGGGTATAGCCAAGCTGTTCGAGATTGTTGGACAAAAGGTGTTGGACAATGTCTCTTCGTCCACGCTGTATGCCTGGATTTTTGTGCAGATGGTAAGTAGATCTTAACACCAATCTCTTATACAGCATGGGTGCTGAGACAAGGAAAAAGCAAGTCGCCTCGCTTACAACCACGAGTCCTATGGAATGCTTGGTCATTCCTGACACGGGCGTGGACATGAGCAACCCTTCGCTACGCCTGGCCCTGGTCGTCACTCGCATTGGACAGTTTTACAGGGAAGCCAGGCGAATCACAACTTATGTCGACCCGACAGTCACCCCGGCTGAGCAGCGGATCATGCTCGTTGCGGTCATCCAACAAGCCTTGGCACTGGGCAAAGAAGTCGCCCTCATCTCAACACAAGCAATGCCGTCGAAACTGCAACCACAACAAACGACGGACAAACGCCCGGTCGCTTCAAAGAACCAGCCTCTAATCAGTTTTAACTCGCAGTGGACAGCTGCTACGTGGACTTTCTTCATGTCCTGCCTGACCATCTTCTTTAACAGAGTGCATTTATGCTCCATGACGCTGCTGGCGCTCAGCTCAACAGATGGGCCCGAAACGCAATTAGCCCGAGCTGCCGCCACCATAGCTGAGGAGAAGCTCAAGGTAGTGGCTCACATGGTGTGCCACACGTTGCCCTATCTATTCGGCGAAGTTGATGAGAATGGGATGCCCCTTCCCGTACCGCAACGGCGATCGGTCATCATGTATCATATTGTATGGCCACTGTCAGTTCTCATAGCAAGCCCCTTCACCAGCCCTCAGCTCTTGGAGGTATGTCAGGTGAGGCTCGATATGGTTCGGGACATGTACGGGGTGAAACTTGCCTCGTATGCCCCCGGCCTGGCCGGGGACTTGTTAATATAGAAACAAGTCGGCAGATGACTTACACGAACCATACAATTAGATATAGAGTATGGATGGATACACATGAAACAAGCACGATTAAACCATGTCGCTTACGCACTGCCGTTGACATGTAGGCTCTGTCTCCACAATCACCCTCCAGGAATGGCCTCTGCCGGATGTAACGGCCCGTGGGAGACGGAAAAGAGGAGCCTGTCACTCGTATAGATTTAATCCACCGAAGCAGAAATCTAATAGAGTTTTATACGGCCGGCGTATTTGGCCTTTAACGGTTTATCGTCCGTTTGAAACAAGGGAGACGTCATGCCAGGCGTCGTCAGCCACTTGTCAACATGTCATGCACGATTAGCGTTTTATCTCACTGGTGGGATTTGTCCCTTGGTGTTTCTTGCCTGTCGTATTTTGTATTGCAGGTGCTCGTACAAAAGTGATATCTCGGCAATTGAGACAAAGATTGCATTCAATGGTAGAATATTCCTCGGCCTTTCTGCGCATCAGTTAGGCTCAATACCGTAATATTTTGCGAGATCCCGCATAAACTATGGGGTGGTAGCGAGAGCGTAGGGTAGGATACTCAGCGATCAGCCCCGGGTTTGTGTCCAGATCAGGCTAGAACGGAGTTTGATAACGAACCACTCTAGCCCACTCCCCGCTACCACGTTGTAAACTTCGTCCTCTATTAATATCACCGCCATCTAACTCGTCTGGGCCAACCATGCGGACCTCACTCCGACGATCTTGCAACGCCTGCGCAAAAGCAAAACACAGTTGTGATCTCGGCACTCCCAAATGCTCACGATGTGTCAAGAGAAAGGTCACGTGTGCTTATGCAAATGCGCCTTTATCGTCGTCAGTCTCGTCAACGTCGACGCCGGAACCGTCGGCTCGTGGCAGGTCCACAGACAAGAGTGAGGCGAGGAGGCCTTTGTTGAAGAGCCGAGATGCGTCTAATGGCCACTCGATGGACCTTTTCAAACCCCCCGACATGTCCTTTGATCCATTTGACTCGTATCCGTCAACCAGACTGCCCAGGGTTCATGTCCAGCGATTGATCCAGCACTGTAATTCTATTCTATCAATACAAATCTCGACTATGATCTGACACATCTCTCAGTTCTTTCGAACATTTCTTTCCAGTACTATCCTTTGGACCTCAATATGTCGTCCAATCCCTTCATTGTGTCGTGGTGGCCATTAGCTCTAGCAGACCAGGCACTATTCCACGTTTCAATACAGACCGCATCACTAGATGAAGAACGACGCGCTCAGAGAGGATTCCCCATATCAGAACTACTCATGGTCGATTCTGTATCACTAGTGCGCAAGAAGATTGGGAGTTCTTTGCTCGCCGTTCAGGACGAGACACTGAACTCTGTGGTCACCTTGGCTGCTATTGAGGTGAGGGATTTTGCTCGGACAATGGCTTTAATTTACTTACCTTCATGTTTAGCACGGAAAGGGGAACACCGACGCCAGTAGAGCACATATAGACGGTGCCAAACGGATAGTAGATATACGAGGGGGAATTGATCAAGTCAAACAAGTAAGCCCACTCACAGCGAGGATGATTGCCTGGTAAGTGTCACTGCCCGCAACGCAAGGTATTTTACTAAATTATTCCAACAGGGTGTCATTGCTAGTTACAGGATCCCCTCAATATCCAGTGCAGGATGATATCGCCATCGGAGACGGAGTTGCTCCTACGCTACAGTGGCTCCTGGCAGCAACCTTTCTGGAAGTTCAAGATCCTATCGTCGAGGCGCTTCAGCTCGAACCCAGTATAGCAGACATACTGGCACGTTTACGTGGTATATTCCATCAACCAAATGCTTCGACCTTCCTGAGTAGTGAGCTTCACGACCTCACATGCTTTGTGGTGCACAAGCTGCTCCTTATCCCTCCTCTCGAGGACTCACCACAATCTGAATGTCTACGGTGTGCTATGGCACTATACATGCTTATCATACATGGTACAACTTACTATACTCATACGGAGCTAGCCAACTCCGTCATTCAGCGTTTGAAGAGTCAACTTCAGCCTCTGGCTGGCAAAACTGGTGGCCTTATATTTGACTCGCTACAGATCTGGGTCCTATCAGTCACGATCACCTCGGCTTCGGATCCAACAGACATCCAATGGCTCACCTACGCGGCCAAAATTGCTGCAAATGCTATGGGGTTACAGTCGTGGGATGATGTCATCTTCCATCTGAGGAACATACTATGGTTGGAGACTGAGAGGGCAAATGCCATCAAGCACCAGTGGGATCGAATTCTTACCTGAACACGCACAAATACGAAAGAATTTAATGCCCGCATACAAATATCAGCCTGGGAACGAGTTTCGACGCGTCCATTCCCAGAGCCGCGTATTCGGGTTTCTCTCTCTCCAATCGGAGACTAGACCTAAAGAGGACTAGTCTCCGCAGCGTTGAACACGCCATGTGATTTGCTGCAGCGGTGATAAAGAGGAGCATCGTCAGATCAGATCAGCCAACTACAGCTCGGATTTAACGAAAATGACACTCAAGCAGAAGAGAATATCATAATTAGAGGTACTGATGGGTCAGGTTTGTATTGATCAATATCAATCGACTGAATAAATTGGAGTTGCGGGCAGTTCCATCAAACCAAAACATGTTCCTCTGCTTGATGCACTGCCCTTGAAAACAACGAATGAGAGATTGAGATGCGCCTCATCCTTTACCGAATCGTGAATCACATTCTCCACCTTTCAGATCGGAGTCTAGTACATAAGGGGTAGCTTGAGTCTGTGGACCATCAGCTCATGACAATTTGAAATGAGCAGACATCTATTACTGAGGCTCATCCTTAGACATTCTACTTACATTCCGACTGGCTCTCAGGCCATTCGTATTCTTGTTCTTTGGACTTTCCATCCGGGATGAAGTTTCAGGATGGCCAGTTCCCCTCGGAACCCAGCATTACTTATGTCTGCCAAATTCTATAAGAACTCTAGCCTGTCAGCCTCTTTGACGTTATTGCTTTCATACCTCACATGATTCTTTCTTCCCCATGGCTTCAGTCATCAATGCTGGGGCTAAGCCTCTGACTGATAACGCAACCTTGGTTACAGAGGATGACATTTCAGCCCAAGGTAGTGGATTACTGTCAAGCTATCTCAATAGTTACAGCAACACCCAAATAATTCTTACTATACTCATCCTCCTGATTACCTACGACCAGTGCGTGTATCTCTGGCGCAAAGGCTCAATCGCCGGCCCTGCATTCAAGATACCTTTTATGGGACCCTTTATACAGGCATTGCATCCAAAGTTCGACGCCTATCTTGCCCAATGGGCAAGCGGACCCCTGAGTTGCGTATCAGTATTTCACAAGTCAGCTTCTACCCCCTTCACTAGTGATTACCTGCTGACTTGCTCAAGGTTCGTCGTCCTGGCTTCCGACCGAGATATCGCACATAAAGTCTTCAAGTCTCCGACCTTTGCGAAACCATGCATCGTCCCAATGGCCGAGACTATCATGCGACCGAGTGCATGGGTCTTCCTTCAGGGCAAAGCACACACCGATTACCGCCGAGGACTCAACGGACTCTTTGTGAACAAAGCTCTCAGCACATATCTGCCTGTACAAGAGAAGGTCTACGATGACTATTTTGGCCGGTTTGTCGCTGCAAGCAAGGCCAACAAGGGTAAGCCGATGGCTTTCATGCGTTATTTTAGGGAGATCAACTGTGCTCTCTCGTGTCGAACCTTCTTTGGTGATTACATATCCCAAGATGCCGTTGAAAGGATTGCTGAAGACTTTTACAACATCACGGCCGCACTCGAGCTTGTCAACGTGCCGTTGTCTGTCTACATACCTTTTACGAAATGCTGGAGGGGTAAACGTACAGCTGATGCCGTCTTGGCCGAGTTTGCTGCTTGCGCTGCTGCCTGCAAGGCCAATATGGCTACTGGTGCTGAACCACGATGTATTGTTGATCAATGGGTTTTGCATATGATGGAGTCACAGAAGTATTACGACAGTGTCGCAGCTGGAAAGGAGGGTGTTGAGAAGCCAAAGAACCTCATCCGCCAGTTTACAGATGAGGAAATCGGGCAGACTATGTTTACATTCCTGTTTGCAGCTCAGGATGCTTCGAGTAGTGCTACGACATGGCTATTCCAGGTTCTCGCTCAGCGACCGGATGTGCTTGACCGACTCCGGGAAGAGAACCTTGCTGTACGTGATGGCAACAAACAACAGCCATTTGAGCTATCGATGCTCGAGTCACTTCCATATACCAACGCCGTGATCAAAGAGCTACTGCGTTATCGACCCCCCGTCATCTTTGTTCCTTACGAAGCCACCAAAACATTCCCCGTCACTCTTAATTACACAGTTTCCAAGGGTTCCATGATTGTTCCCTCTTGCTACCCAGCTCTGCACGATCCTCAAGCCTACCCTGAACCTGAAACCTTTGACCCTGATCGATGGATCACAGGCGACGCTGAATCGAAGACCAAGAACTGGCTTGTCTTTGGCGCTGGCCCCCATGACTGCCTTGCTAGAAAGTACGTCCCGCTCACAATGGCTGCTATGATTGGCAAGGCAGCTTTGGAACTTGACTGGGTGCATCACGCGACGAGTCGTTCAGAGGAAATCAAAGTGTTTGCTACGTTGTTTCCTGAGGTATGCTTTATCTTCGACTCTCCTCGCTCCGTCCAAGATATCCTAACTAATTTCTAGGATGAATGCCAACTTGTCTTTACCAAGCGCGAGTAGATAGCGTATCATGTATGGCAAAAATACGGGACGAACCGAACCATTGTGGTCAGACGGTTAAGTACGTACCACTATATAATAGTGGAACAGAAAGATACTGGAATTGGTGATTCATTCTAGCACTCGATATGGAACGCATAGTGAAGATGTCACTCAAGTACCCAGCAGTCAATGTTCCCAAGTTCACAACATAATTTGAGAGACAGTCGATCATCAAGTCATATATTTCATTTGACAAGTTGTCGTTCAATCACTATAGGATCTATACTAGCTGCCGACAATACATGGCGACTATTGTTAGCGGTATCTTGAACCATGACACCATCAGCTAGCTTCCGTCCATAGCTTCATATTTTCGGAAGCTGCCAAAGTGTTAGCTCCGGCATACTATAGGCCCTAGCGTAGGAAAAATCGTTATAATAATTCGTATAAAATCGTATAAAATCATATACGCAGAATGGTATGCGATTAGACCCCCGTTTGTCAGGGAAGTCTATCGAAGATCGACGTCACGTCGATTGGTCGTACAGTCCGCCAATTTAATTCGCAATGGCTCTATGCGAAAACATCGCTCAGGAGGAAAGCGACCTCTTCCTTTCGGACAGTGTCAGGAGCAGTGTAGGTCACATCTGTCTTGTTGACATCAAAGACAAGGTTTTGAGGCTGGCTGAGCGAGTATTGGGGCCAGTCGGCATGCTTGGGCGCAGTCTTGACGTTGTTGGGGGTCAAGTCGTGCATGAAAGAAACCCACATCTTGCTCATAAGGTCGGCCAGCTGGACAAAGGTCTTGGGTTTACCCTCGAAAGGGTCGACATTGTAGCCCACACCCTTGACGTTGTTGAAGACAAAAGCAACCTCTTGGAAGTGAGTGGCTCCAAAGAGAGCGGGAATGCCGTTGACATAGACGTTCCAGAGGTAAGTAAACACAGGGATGTCGTGGGCAGAGTAGGTGAGGGCCAGAAGTCTGCGTCCAGCGTGCTGCTGGAAGTCACCAGCGAAAGCAGCAGATCGCTTATACTGAAGACCGAACCCGTTCTGGGGTCGGCCGTCGAACGAGGCGGGAATACCTTGCTCGGGAATGTCGGGGTACAGCGCAGAAGCAGTGGCGATCTGAGCCTTGTTGAGGCCAAGGCTGGAAAGCCATGACTCGAACTCCTCATCGGTGTTGATACCCCTCTTAGCATAGGCAGTTCCCTCGTCAAAGTTGTTACCCATGAGGAGAGGAACCTTGGCGAACTTTCCAGACCGGAGAAGTCGAGAGGCCTGGTCAGTCATAAAATCACCATCAACGACGGCGGAAAGAGGGGGAGTAGGAACGCCGAGGGCTGTGGTGCCCTTGAAGATGTCGTCAAGGGTCGTCCAAGGAAGCTCACGAAGACAGCTGAGGCTGTTGGGGGAAGAGGAGCATCCAGTCTTCTTGACAAGAGCGTCATAGTAGCCTTGCCAGGTAGTGGCATTGCCGAAAAGGGCAACTGGGCTACCAGACTCAAGGATGACAGCGCGGAAAAGATCGTCGTGCTTACCGTCGTAAGCCACAAGCTGCATGCCCAGGGACCGAGCGCCGGCAGATTCTCCCCAGATGGTGACCTTGTTGGCACTGCCGCCGAAGGCATCAACATTGTCGTGGAGCCACTTCAAGGCCATGCGCTGATCCTTGAAGGCCAGGTTGCCGGCGCCCTCTGCCTGCATCTCCTCGCTGAAGAGGAATCCCCACTGGGACACTCGGTAGTTGATGGAAGCGGCAATGATAGGCTTGCCCTCCTTGACAGACTGATCGACAATCCAGCTGAGGTTGTACCGGGGATCCCTGGAACCACCATTGGTTAAGCTCTGTGATGGATTGTTAGTGGTTACAGGCGAACATACGAGGGGTGAAAACTTACACCACCGTGGACCCAGACGCCAACAGGAAGATCATCACCAGGTTTGACGCCAGAGGGACGAACGACATTGATGGTCAGGCAGTCCTCGTTAACAGGGTTACCAAGGTTCTGGGTATCAGCGCCATAACCAATGCACATCCAACCAAATTCGGTGGCATCACGAGTTTCGTTCCAAGGCTTGTTGAGAGCTTGGGGCGACGAGAAGCGAAGAGAGCCTACGGGAGGCTGGGCATAGGGCATGCCAAGGAAGAGATCATGATCGAATTCCTTGCTGTGCTTGCCTTTGTAGGTACCAAGGGTAAGCTTGGCTGTAGGCGCATCAGGAGAGGGCGGATCTGCAGGACCCTGACGCGGAAGAACGGAAGCTTCAGAGAGCGTCAGGCCAGAGACGGCAGCCAGAAGAAGGTTCAAGGTGTTGGAACGCATGTCTGCAACGTACTTCTATACGAGATTTGGAAAGGAAGAAGAAGGTTTGTTTCAGACAAAAGTGCATGAGTGGCTGACAATGTCGATCCAGATTGGCAGGTCTGCTTTTAAGTCCAATCGAGCTTTGAGGTCGTGTGGACCCAACTGGGAAGCTACCCATGTAACAACATGGCGACCATGTCAATGCATGCTTTAATTAATCACATCTGTTGGTTCATCCACCGTTTGTGTCCGAAGAAACTCCTGTGCTGCGCCGACAGCGGAACATGAAGTTGGTAAGGTACCGTATAGACTCAGCAGATTCACCACGACCCGAGGATCCGTTCGCTCGCCAAAATGTTAGTTTTTAGCGCGGATGTCAGATGTTTAAAACTTTGTAGCCCAGTAGGATGCTCCAAATCAGCAAAAAGGTATCCACGGGTCGTGGTGAGTGTTCAGAGTCTATACGGTAATTTGTTGACCGGTATCCGTGGGCATCTCACCACCGTCATAGAATATACTTTGGCTAGTCATGTCGATCACTATCCTTTTCACCGACCAACTCCGTCCTGAGCATCTCAGCTCCCCCACGTGGCACTGTCATGTCGAGTCATTGGTTGAAAATCTGGATAACAGAACTACAGTATACGTACTGCTGCACAGGACATGAGATCGGTCCATATAACACAGCACATATGGCCTTGACTGATTGATGGGCTGTCGACGCGGTAAGCTAAAAGAACGCCCCTGCCCCGGAAGACACAATCCGGGCCTCCAAAGCGAAAGAAGAGCCGTTGGCTGGAGAGCCATATACGGATATCCGTAACCTCTAGCTTAATATTGCTTCTGGAGGGTGGAAGGATCGTTCCACGTCGCGACTACCACCGATCAGGGCTTAGCCCAAGCTTAGCTGCTGGGTCCAAGGCTGGTCAAACCTAATGTGTGAAATAGTGGGCGTTTCCCCATCAAAGGAAGCGCGTCCGGCGCTCTCATTGATTATCACATGATGGAAATGACATGTCATGGAGAATAAAGATGGAGTCATTAGATAGCAGCACCTTAATCATGGCCTCGCTCCGCAAGTGCTTACTCAAAAGAGGCGCTTGACCCAGCGGATACGGCCCGGAAAGTCGTTCAGTCTCTTCCGCCTCCGAAGCCGAAGCCGACAAATGACGCTTGGCCCAGATGGGCTAGGGGCTTGAACCCCCTGGCTTGTACGGTTGCGGCTACGGATGTCACTGTTGGTGGGAGCGTTTAGGCCTGGCCTCGGGTCCGAGGTCAAGATCAAAATGAATTGGTGCAAACGGTGTAGTAGGCTCGGTGGAAAGTAAAGTGTCCACTTACAGATACCTCCTTCCCTCATGATTTGCGTTCTATACGCAGTCAATTCTTATTCTCCAGCAGCATTAGTCGTGGCCACTCGGGGTTACATTCGCTAAGCTCCCGATCTCTACTCGGTCGGTTCTTTTGCCGACATGCATTCCGCCATCTACAGTATCTCTGCGATCCCAGTTCATGCAAACAAACATCCATCCGATCTGTACCACGTGCCTGGATCCTGGGATTCTTTCTTATCTGTCAAGAGACGCAATTGCAGAAATGATCTTCGCCTTCTTCCTCGCCTATGCACCTATCGTCTATGCCTGAGCATGCAAGGGTTAAATTGTTTGACTTGTTTTGGAAGCGCCACGTTCTGATCTTGACAGCCGTTCGATCCTGACAGGCTTGCCGCGCCCTTGGGTCGTTAGTGTCGGAAAGCGGACTCTAAGGATCTGCAGCTCTACGCGGCACCATCAGTACGAACTACCAAAGTCTGTCATGCTATTGGCCGTCTTTGAAGATCAGCTCTCGTGGTTGTTTGATCACCTCCAGCCACAAACGCCATGCTAACGAGTGTACTGATAGTGGTAGTCAAAATTACCAATCCAAAATTAGCTCGAGAAACAGGAGACATCTTCATGCCGCAAAAGTCGAATCCGTCAGCGGGGATAAGGGGTCTGTAGAAGGATTCAATCTAGTGGCTAAACTAGTCAATCTTTACGGCCTTCATCCCGGATGTTGGGTGGCGGCGCGATCAAAGCGCGGCCCTAGAGGTGCCATGTCAAACCAGGCTATCCGCGGTGGTACGGATACTGCCAATCTTTTCCCAGTCGGACGTTGATGGCATGACGGTTCCCTGTCGGCCAATACGATAAACGATGTGTTACTGAGGGTCGGTACGACGGTATATAAGTCCTCGTGGGCCACTGTACGGGGCGCTTCCGATCCTTTTCGATGGGACCGGCGTTACTTGTGTCATATTCACTGTGTGTAGAGATCCATGATCTCCAGGCTTTGCCGTCCTTCTGTTTTCTACAGCGTCGTTCTTTAAATTTCAGATGAGTAATGAAAGAGGCGCAAGGCTGCTGGCCTCTATCTGGACGTTGGCCTTACTAAGTTTTATCTTGCTATTCTTGCGTGTTTACTGCAAGCTATGGCGTACAAAGGGTCTGTGGCACGATGATTGGTGTCTTATTGTGTCTTGGGTAAGTCAGTCAACATGACTTTCGACTATCATCTCTGATCGTCAGGTGTGTTTCACGTATAGGTATGCCTGGCGATTTCTGTTTCTATCGAAACACACCTTGTCTCTTTGGGCTTCGGCCGGCATCAAGACACGATCAGCGAGGCGAACCTCAAGATCATCAACCTCAACACCATCGTCGGGGCGGCTTTCGGCATATTAGCGACTACAATCAGCAAAACTTCGTTCGCCATCACTTTGCACCGACTTGCTACGAATGCGTGGATGCGTTACTTCCTTGTCTTTGTCATCGTCACCATCAACGTCACAATGAACTTGGTCTGGATCTTTGGTTTGGCCAAATGTTCGCCTCTCGCCAGAGTATTTGACAAGAAGGTTCCCGGGTCTTGTTGGGATCCATCGAAGCTCGTTACGTTTCAGCTTTTTGCTGCTTGTGCGTTGCCGGTAAATCGAGGCCCCAGACGATAGTACATGCCGCTAACTCTTCTAGACTACTCGGCTATCCTCGATTTCGTGCTTGCATTCATTCCATGGGTGATACTTATGCGTATGACTATGAGACGGCGAGAGAGGCTCGGAGTTGCTGTCGCCATGAGCTTGGGTGTTATGTGAGTTTTGGTTCCTGTGCTGGAATCGTTGAACAACAAGTAAGCTAACGTGCAAAGCGCCGGTACGACTGGTATAGTCAAGTCTGTCATGGTTGTCAGCATGAAGAGCCCTGATTTGACCTATGACCGTGTCGATCTAACAATTTGGACCCTGACGGAACCTGCTGCCTCAATCATGGCTATCTCTATTCCCGTTTTGTGAGCGCTGCGCCTACTTTCGAATACACCATTACACTACTAACACAAACTAGGAGAATGTTGTACAGAGAACTCAAATCAAGCTCAAGAAGTTACAATAAGAATAAAACCAACACAACTCCCCAGGATTACGACTCAAGACATACAGCGGCGAAGCGATATGGCCCCAACTCGCGATACGGCCGCAACTCTATCGTCATTATGTCGACGAATGGATGGCAGGAATCGCAGGAAGCTCTCCAAGATTCTGACGAGAGTTTGAACACTGCCAAAGCTTCTATAGCCTCAGGGGGTGTTTTGAAAACGGAGGAAGTGCGAGTGTACCACGAGCGCATGAGTATTCATAGCGACGAAAACCCAATAGAATTGAGGGAGCTGCAACAGGCAAGGGTTAAAGGGACACTACAGAGGAACAACCTTGGAACATCATCGTAAATCTTTTTCATTATATAGATACCCTTCTTACGATTCACTTGTTTACCTATTCTGGCCATGTAAATTATTTTAATTATATAGATACTCTTCTTACCATTCACTTGTTTACCTACGCTGATAAAGGTGGCTATTATTCACCATAGTTCCTTCGTGGTCCTCTATGCTTTATGCTTTTCAATAAGTGGTTTTCTACTTCAACAACGCATTCGCGCATCACGCCCGCGTAGTACTCTTTGACGTACTGAAAAAGAAACAACCACTACATTTTTCGAATCCTTGACCTCCAAAAACGAAGAGTGGCGAATAGGGAGAGATTTTGAGGATTTTAGGTTCGGACTTTTAGAAGGTTTATAGGTTCTAGGAAGAATCCCACTCGACCACTCTTCGCTGGGAGGGTCAGAGTTGACTCGGATTATAAGGGTAAGGCCACGCAAAAACAATGCTTTATGTGTGTAGCCATGATGCAAACTACATCCGAGAAGCAAGAAGAGAAAGTAGTGGCTTCTCGCAAAATTAGGCACGTGGAATTCTTTTCTATCTACTCCGTAATCTGCTGATTTTTCCGTGATGTCTAGTCCTATTCAAGTCTAGACAATGATTCCCCAATTTCGAGTCATCACAAATCACACATGATAGCTTCACACAGTGACAGGATATTCTTCTCCGGTCTGTCTAATCCCTGCCATAATAAGATGGATTGATGTCTTTCGGAAGTTCAAATCTTAGTTTCCGCGTGGCATCATTCGATAATCCATCTCCCCCTTTACTAGTTGTTAGTAAGTGCGCATATTTCAGCTACCTAGACATTTTCGGAACCGATCGAGACTCCCCGGGCTAGTGACTTTCAGGGAATCATAGATCTGACATTTTGCCACGCAGAAAGTATATGGAACGTCAGCGGATGTCTGGAACAGGACTACTCCGTATATCCGTAGCCAATTTGAAACAAATCTCTCGGCTGACATCTGATGTAAGGTCAGAGTGACATTCATGAGTTGTCACCACATCAAAATGGCTAGCTGCCTTTACAAATTAGCCGTCCTGGGACTGATGATATTATTGACCTTCTTGCCACTGCAATATTATACGATAGTGTTACACTGCATATGCGTATGCATGAATGATAGAGTGGATATTATGCGTCGGTGTTGATACCGATAATCAGCCTAGAGTGCAGCCTAAAAGCCAGAGGAGCGCGGTGGAAATTTTCGACGAGCATTTTTCGATCGCAGGGGCTAATGGTGGTCACATATATACATCATGGAACGATATTATGGTGCAATTATGCAAATATTTGTTGATCGAAGACGTTCATGTGCTTTGCACAAGTTTATACGATTCATAAGAGTAGATACATGAATAACACAGCTCTGCTGCATTTGAAAAATGAACCGACTAGCGGCAACTAATGAATATCAGAGCCCAGGCTTGCCTGTTGTCCAGCTCTTTGGTCCTGAGCTCGGCTTGAAGGTGAAAACCACCTGTCTGTAACATCTCGAAAGTATCTTAGATAGACTGGACGCTGGGTCCGGGAATCTTGTAAGAGGAGAATTGTTGGTAGAGGTTGAACAGGATACCGGGGTCTGTGGGAGTGTAGAACTTGGTGAAGTCGCCACCACTGGTAATGCCATTGGAGCCACCTCCAGTGACCTTGATGTTGATGCACTGGGGGTAAGCCTGGGCACCGTTGGTCTGGCCGGCGGAGTGGAGGCCAATGATCTCGTGTCGGAGAACGTAGTTACCGGCCTTGAGGTTCTTGGGAATGGTGACCTTCCAGGCGAAGCCATCGCGGATAAGGTCATCAGAGGCCCAGTCACCGGTGTTGTAGCCGGACTTGAGACCCTTCTCGGAGATCTTGGTCCACTTAAGGCTGCTCTTGTTGATGCTGGCGAAGTTGCCGCTGACGGGAGCGAGGTACTCAGTGACAGGGCCGTGGTGAGAATCGGGCCAGGTGTCCCACTTCAAGGTAATGACATCGCCAGCGGCAACAGTAGCAGCGTTGGAGACGGGCTTGGCTGACTTGTGGCAGATGATGTCTGCAGTGCTGAAGGCGTCGGGGGAGACGAAGCCATTATCCTGGTTGGCGGCAGCCCAGCCGACAGCATCAGCAGGAGCTCCGTGAGGAATTCCACCAGTGTATGAAACACCGCCAGCGACAACAGTAGCGACGTGGCCGTGAGCGTTGACTGATCCAGCGAGGGCGGCAACGAGGCCGAGGGAGAGAGTGTTGCAGTGCATGTTTGCGGTCGGTAGCTGGACAATGGACAGAGACTGTTGGGCAAGTTCGGTGGTGAGAATGAAAGAGAAGCTTGTTTGAGTTACTGTTCTGAGACTATTTCGAGGAGACTGTTTAATGGTTTATATATTTAATCTAGCTACAGCTACATAGAGCCTCCGTTTGTATGTGAGTCTATACACAGAACTAGGTGACCCTTTTCGTCGACGGAGAAAATTGGGACTTGACCAATTCGTGCCCTTCCAGTAAGGAGGTCCACCATCCGTGTTTCCTAAAGAGAGGTGCGATCGTCATCGATACCACATGACCAAGACGGATATTAAAGGGTGCCTCCTCATGCGGTAACAAGCCAAGCGCATCGTCGTTGAGTGACAGCGTATCGCGTGGCATTGCTCTGGGGACGGATCATGCCAGATGGGCCAACCAGTGCCGGAGCCTTTTCGGCCATCGGACAGAAGAGCCGGGTGTCGATTCGCTGTGTCATGTTTCAGGAACGGGCCGTGACCAACGAAGTTCGGCATTGGAGCCCGGCTTTCCGTCAATCTCAACGCAACGTCTTGGCGACTTGAAACAAAACCGTGCACTAAGCAATCATAGCCGCCTCAGATAGATTTACTATATCTCGACTTACGGAATCGATATGTTGCGTGAAACAATTACGCCGATCCTATTCGTGGAAATAAAATGTTTAAATTGACTGGTTTCATGGCTTTTGCGATGTATCAAATGAGGTGTCCTTGCTTTGCCCCATGGCGAGGGCACTAAACTTAAATTATAAGCGATTGGTAAAGTGCATAAATCGTAATGCAGTGAGAGCTATCATGGTAACAGGATGAGATGAAAGTTGTGGCACAGCTATTTCCCTGTAAGGCTATTTTACGAACAAGAAATAAAGCCAAGACTCTTGCACCACAATTTCTTTCCGTGTTAGGTAAACACGGAAGAAACTACAAAAATTACGGCGCGTGTGAACTGATCGATCGATCTAAGAAGTCATGCATAAGCAAAATGTCACCATAGCATCGCTGTAAGTCGAAGATATCACGGTGAGAAAAAGTCATGACCAAGTCGGAATAATTCTCCCGCCTCCATGTTTCAAGGTTACGCGGCCCGGCGAGACTTATGTTTACTTCTTCTGCGCGCTTGGCAAGATGGTAGACGATTCAACAGGAGTCGTGACATACGAGAATATATCGAACCGAACTATGGTGTGGTAACAAATCAACATGTTACTCTTTTGGTTCCAGAGTGAGTCAGTTCCTAGATCAATGCATGCAAGTCTAAATCCATGTAATCAGCCACAAACCGGTCAACTGGGATCAAGCCAGAATGCTCGTTGCGCTGACAGACTGATCCTTTGGAGTTTAAAACGGTGACCAGGCTAGATGATGGCGTCTATATATACCAACATTGCGTGGTGACAAGTACATACGACCAAAGGTAGTGGAAAATACGGGATCCCGTCCGCTCTCCCATAGTCAAGCCACTAACCGGCGGATTAGTAGTTGGGTCGGTGACGACCAGCGAATCCCCGCTGTTGTATGTAAATCTTCTTTTTGCATGTCATGGAGCAGTGCGACATATCGGTTGCGCTCAGCGAAAATCTCTTCTTTTTCTTTTAGTGGGTATGTGGATAGTGCGGATCCCCGCTATGCCAATCAACTGTTGATCCCTCCTTCAATGTGACGCTGCTTTAGTCGCCTGTCGCGCCATTGGCACCTGTACTACCCTACATCCTTCCAATAACCTCATAATATGAAAAGACCGTTTGCAGTTCTGGCATTTGAGCTCGAGCAAGCTGTGAATTCTATTTGATATATCCTTTTTTTTTCTTTTTTTCTTTCTTGATGATTGTTTGCGGTGCCTGTCTCTTAACAATAATCTCTTGTCTCATTGGGTTTTGTGATTTGCGAACCTTCCAATTTTAAAGCGAAAGTTCACATCAAACTCACACTCACACTCACACGCCAGTCTGTCATGTCCAATACAGAAGGTTCACTGTGACAAAGCAACGCTATCGAACCAACAACGTAATTAGAGCCGAGGCAGATCCGCGAGGCACCGGGGTCGTTTTGCAGGACATATTGACTTCATCTTTCGCGCTCGGTCACAGGCCTTGCTTGCTCCAAGGTGAGCTCACTGTGAATGCATGACGAGTGTCGAGCGTCAGAATCCGATTATCTAGTTTAACAATGATCACGGCATAACCGATTTACGTGTACTATTCTCACTATTCATTACCCCTCTAATATTCTATCTCTTCTTCACCACTCAGGTCAAGCCTGGGTAAGCAATGAAAAGGTTGAGCTCAACAAGTGCGCGTTCGCGTCACCTAGAGGCAGTGTAATACTAGGGACACAGTGGGCGAAATCGTGTGCAAGCACAGAGGAAATTGCCCAAGGACCAAAAATAGGAATAATCAATGTTGATGTCCTTAGACATCTTTCAGAGATTAAACTGAAAAGAACAGATACTACACTTGATC
Source organism: Fusarium graminum (assembly GCA_013266165.1). Classification (NCBI taxonomy): domain Eukaryota; kingdom Fungi; phylum Ascomycota; class Sordariomycetes; order Hypocreales; family Nectriaceae; genus Fusarium; species Fusarium graminum. The sequence goes on along the minus strand of JAAGWP010000055.1, from coordinate 105,199 downwards.
TAAGCCAAAAGGCAAAGAGAGCTAAAGAGAAAAGGAAAGAGAAAAGCGAAGCTTGCCCGGTCTCAACGAGAATTTATACCCAGAAACAAGGCGGTGAGAGACGTCTGGCGGGCAGAATTACATACAGGCCTCAGGCATTCATGGTGTTTTTAAAATTCGGTGGCTGGGGGATTGACTTTATCTCGGTTACGTCAAGCGAAACACTGTTCACCGATATAACCCCAGCGACTGTGACATTAGAGCATTAGCTGACTATCTGATCCTTGAAACCTGGACGGATCGACCCGTTCCTGAGATGAAGATTCTGTCAGTCTACACTTTCCCTCTACTACCCACGAATGATTTGACCGTGCCCACTTGTTCATGGCCCAAGGAATACCCATCTAATGGACCGGCTTGTTGGTAGAGACTTCGTTGCAACAGAATGTAGTGTATAGCGTGAACATGTTAGAATATCTGCAGCTGTGCTTTGATGAAGTAATGTAAATAACATTCCGGCCTTATCCGGTCGTATTGGCTCCATGATGACATAGAAACATGATTGCTACCTTAACCAGGCAATGACAAAACCAGAGCCAAGTCTGTTATTCGAGTAGATCCTTGAATCTCGTGTCTGTAACAATAAGACAATACTACGTAATCGTTTAAAGAGCGATGATAGTGTATCTTCAAGTAGTTTTTACCGATCATGTTATTTGAAATAGTGGGCACCAGAGATTGATTTGAACAGGGCCCCATAGTGCATCCATAGAGCATTACAGGCCGATTGGAATAGAATTCGCTGGTATAAACAGTAGCTAGATATAGTAAATACCAAAATATACTTAAGTTTGTCCTCGTACGTTTGTTATATCAAACCCCGCCACTAGATTCATGCACACCCACTCGACTTATACACAAGAGCTTCGGGATCCTCCTTTTGCAGATAGTTTTGCTCAAGCAGGAACTTGATATTTCCAACTTCACCAGTGAAAAACTGTGCTCCAAGGCCAGGCTGACCAAACCAAGGTGCAATAGGCCCTCCAATCACTGTGAGTGGTTTGATAACCCGATAGACGTGGTAGTTGTAGGGAAAATCTGGGGTATCAGGGTTTGTGTCCAGGTTTGATGGTGGGAGAGCTCTCCGTGAGTAGGGAGCAGCAGCGGCAGAAATGAATGAACCTGGAATCGAGTTAGACTAGTTACGGCAACAGGAGAATGGCTTATTACCGTATTCACTCCCAAATCGATCCACAAGAGTTCCGACTTGTAGGACCATGCTGCCATTGATGGCGTTCCCATGCTCATCAATCTGGAAGCCGTTCTGGGGTGGGTATTTGTAGTTTCCCTTCTCATCGGTCCAAGTCTGGAGGAATTGGATTGGCGTGAGGCCACCAAAGCGGTTGTAGCTCTCGACGAATGTGCTCAATGGTAGTTTCTTTGGAAGCTTTGTGGGGCCTAGCCGAGCGTCACGGCAGATGTACGCCTTGGAGCTGCGGCCACCATCGCGAGTGCCGGAGCAGTCGCAAGCCGATCGCTCAGCCAGGTTTGGATTGGGCAGAGCTGAGACTGTGGAGAGGCACAAGAACGACGAGAGAACGACGGAGAGAAGCATGTTGGCAATGGTTTCGATAAAGGAGATGAGAAAGAAATGATGAGCTATTGGGATTGAGTTACGTTGTCGTTGCTTTATATAAAAGAGCCGTAAACAAGCCAAGAGCCCATTTGAGTTGTGTTTCTACTGAATGTACTGCGATCTGCACGTCTCCGCTGTTACTCGGACGGCCTCAGACGGCTCGTCCGTAGTGTGTACAATGTCTCACGCACCCTCGGCCCACTGCAGGGTTACGAGCTGATGCAGGAATACCAGCAGTGGCCGTTCAAGGAAGACAAGACTATGCAGAATCAGCGGGGGCTGATGGCAGCTTTCCTACCTTGATTGTAGTTTGACAGACTAGATAGGTATTTGTTCCAAGCCTGGCAACGATGCAGATGGCATCAAATCTGATGCTTCACATGAATCTACATGTTGATTGGCACTAGCTCCCAGCGTCTGTGCATTATCTAAGGCACCAACCGTGCAGCATCCGTCTCCCCGATTCTGTATTTGCTTATGTACGTACAAACAAACAGTCCTGCCAATGCTGCGAGGTTGAAAAGCAAATCCCGCTCAAAGAGGTCTCTGAGAAATCTCCCAAATGGGGGACAAGGTACCTGCAAGAGCAATATTGGGTATTACCTAACAGATTTACAGGGTTGGAGCTGCAGTATGTACGTGTAAGCCAAGTTGTCAGGGCATCTTAGTGGTGACGGCAGCTGACAGGCTTCTGGTCCCACAGTCATGCAGATAAAACAACAAAAGCTTACCCCACTAATGTCAATTGCCGTAATTTTTGTTGACCAGTCTCGTCAAGGCAGCAGCTGTTTTAGACAGGAGGAGGGAGAAAGCTGAAAATGTAATGTTTGTGGCTGGCTGACCTGGCTTTATTAGGTCAACAATTACCGAACCCCATGAGCCTGCATAATATGTAAGACGTAATCCGCCGTTTTGTCTGACACATTCGTATAGGTACCTCTGGCAACGTTGCCGTGGTAATACGATAAGCAATTGTCTGCTCACATTCGAACAATACACCACGCAGGCCAGACTTAGTCACAATTGATGTACTGCCTTCTTCTGAGCGGCATGTATCCGATATAATTTACTACTTGTTGGGAATATATCTCAGCCAGTTCTGAGTACAAGGCTGATTCATACCTCTTGCTAAAGTATACTCAAGCAAGTCCCACAATCTCGAGTGAATCTTTCCAAAGTCGAGCCTCCTTCTCGGGGTCATACGCATGTGCTACATAGCCTTTGCCGAAATGAGACGCAGGGTTCTCGCAAAAGGGCGCTTCTTCACAATCTGCCAGATACTTTCCTCCAGCGTTCTCCCATTGCTTACCAACAGCCGCCCAAACAGTCGTCGCAGCTCCCTGCTCAGGGCTTTTGAGCATCTTCTTGGCTGTGTCGTCGCTAACAATAGCCTGCAATTGCCAGTCGGGAATATGTCTTGCAAGCTCGGTCATGATGCCTCCAGGGTGAACACTGGTCGCGCGGAGGCCTTGGGCACCGTATTGGCGATCGATCTCGTTTGCCAGATATATGGTGGCTGTTTTGGACTGGCCGTAGGCGCCGAAGGGATCGTAACCTCCTTTCTGAAAGTTGTAGTTGTCGGACTCGTTGATACCGCTGCTATGGTGGGCTGACGAAGCAAGAACGACTACTCGCGAGTTAAGCTCTGGGGTAACAGCGGCGAGTAGAGCTGGTTTGAGGAGTTGAAAGAATAGAAAGTGAGCTAGATAGTTGGTACCAAACTGCATCTCATGGCCGTCCTGGGTAAACTCGAGGTTCTGAACAGACATGACGCCTGCATTCTCAATGAGGATATTGACCTTATCAGTCCTGTCCAAGATATGCTGAGCCGCAGTACGGACGCTGTCTAGAGAAGTCTGATCCATCTCCACAAGCTCCATGCGGCTGGCATCAAAGAATCCTTCCAATGCTTTCTGTGCCTTTTTGAGGTCTCTTGCCGTAAGGAAGAATCTGGCTCCAGTCTCTGAAAGAGCGCGGACAGTCTCGATACCAATACCGGACGAAGTTCCAGTAATGACAATGACTTTGCCTTTGAGTGTGCCGGCTGCGTTTTCATCTTTGATGATTTGTAGCGCCGTAGGTCTGGCATCACCAGGACCTTGAGGGTCTTCATGTGCTGATGCGTATCGAGACATTGTGATGGTTGAGTGTAAATATGTGATAGTTAGATGCTTGTATTAGAAGTTCGTAGAGTTAGGCTGTTGGAGAGAAGTGTGGTATCTAATACGTAGCCAGACAACAGTTTTTATATCTTTCTCTGTCAATCCGTCGAGCTTTGGCAATCCAATCCAATTATATTACTGTTGACCTGTCCCGGTAAACTTGCGGAGTTTGCCATATTCCGCAATACATTATAGACACCTCGGCGTCAGACTAGGGTTTTGATGATCGATCTGTGAATGCTCGGGGCTATCATGATCCGTCGTGGATGACCATTTTTACCAATTCGGGTATAGCGTCGGAGTTTGCAGTCAGCTTTTGTCAGCTGGCTGACAGCTTTCACCTTTTCGAGATTGAGCTTTATATCCAGCATTCCGCAGCTGACAGCTTTTCCTTCTCTTGGAAATTCCTTCTCTACGTAAATTTCCGGAATCTTGGTGATTCATCCGTCAAATGGGAGCCGTTGACCAAGAGTCTAGCGCCAAAGAGCGCAAAGAGCGAAAACGTCTACAGAACCGCTTGAATCAAAGAGCGCGACGTAATTATTCCTGAATATTGTATCTGACCTTGTAATAACATGAGTCCCAGGAGAGCGTATCAAGATTGGTGAAGCAAATAGTCCTGGAAGCGGCAAACGCCCTTATCGAATCGATCGCTGGAGGATTGACGCGAATGTTGCTACTAGTAATATTGCTGAGCCTAGCCAGCCTGACAATTCTCCCATTGATAATAAGGAGGCTGTCGTCTCGACCAGCGATGTGACTCGGTACCCTGGGAAAGCTGCTAATGTCTGGCGGTCCCCCATATCTGCCGACCACACCCTGATTCATCTCATAGGCTACAATGTATGCCGGGGGATTGCAGCCAACAAGACGATGATGCGGATGTTTGCCAGCTTCATCATGGCGGTAGACTTTCCTACACTACAGAAAAAATCGGAGACATTTTGTGAGATTGGGGTGGTCCGTCCTCTTGCTCAGCAGACATCAATACCACCTCGTCTCGAACCAACTCAGCTTCAAATGAACGCGCCGCATCCCACTTGGATGGATATCTTTCCGTTTCCAGATCTTCGAGACAACTTGATAAGAAAACAACTAAATTTCAATCACTTTGAGCTTCTGCAAGATATAGTCGGTGACTATGTTCACGTACTACCGCCGGCGATACCGTTGGGGAGCGTAATGTCGTCGCAGAACGGGGAGAACCACTGTTGTTCGAATGAAGAGACAGGTATCATCTTGTGGGGTGAGCCGCACCTGAGTGAAAGCTGGGAGATAACTGCCAAGTTTTGGACAAAATGGTCACAGGTCATTGGACAGTGTAGAGAATTGCTGCAAAGTTCCAATAATTGGAGATGGAGTAGAGGGGAAGAACCACTATCAGTCCATGAGGTGTAGGGCTTTGTGTTGAAAATCGTGTTATTTGATAATGTGGTGCTTCAAAGCCTAGCTTATTACTCATATTAGCATCTTGAGCCCAAACTTGAGCCGATATGTAAATGCCAAGGTAGTGAAGATGAGATCAATTCATACTTGTATCAATGCGATCCGAGTAAATGGTATGGTGTGAGAGAGAGCCAAAAAGCCAAAATGTCAAAAAGAACATTTTGATGAGACTGGGACTCGAACCCAGGAGGATTGCTCCACCAGGAATTGGTGTTAAGGTTAACCTTAACCTGGCGCCATAACCAACTCGGCCATCTCACCGAATTGCTTGCTGACAAAGCACGAAAAGTACAATAGATACGCTGAACATCGGAAAGACGCAGAAGTGTGTGGGAGGGCATAGCATTGTCTGCCACTGGATGCGTACGCCTACATGCAGCTTGGATAATATCGACAGACAACTGTTTGTGGTAAGGTTACATGGATTCGTCATGGCAGTGATCGCGGCTGTACGACAAATATGTCATTGAACGTCAAGGGTATTACATGTAACCCAATATTAGTACAGCTGAGCAAAGTGGCTACATTTAATTGACTATTAATGGACAGGCAGTGAGTGATGACCGGCTAGTGGTTGGCTGTGTGATCGCTGGAGATTATGTGATCATTGAAGATTACTAGAATCTAGAAACTTGGGGATCTGCCTGATTGATCATGACGTGATTGATAAAGATCAAACTAATCGGTCAATGGCGTTGACCGACGCCGACAGAAAAGCGAGTGCGAGTGCTCCCGGCTTTTGCAATTCACCGAAGATTATCTCTTTTCAGTGGCTCGACTGTCAGACAGGCCCTGGAGAAAAGTAACATCCCCTGATTAGACTTATCTATCCGGAGATTAGCGCCATCTCGGCCTTATAACTAGGTTTCCCAGCACCGGCGCGACCAGTGTCCGACCGCCGAAGGGGGCTTTTTGACAAGGGAGAGCTGATCGTGTCGCTGTTCGGACTTGGTGCAAGTTCCGACCAAGACCGCGAAACAGTCCCCAAACAGGGTCGGGAAAGTCCATGCGTGCTAAGCAGAACCACTATTGAAACAGCGAAAAGCGCCATGATGGGTCTATTTATTAAACTGATGAGTCGCACGTTTTTCTTTAGTCTCGGCTTAATTAATCAAACTAGACAAACAAGCAGGCAACCCAATCTCTATTAATTGTGGTCCTTTAAAAAGATCAGAGGTCCCTGAAAGCTAAACCTTGACTATATTCCCACAACCCTCTCTACCCACTCAACAACAAACAGCAACAATGGGTTCTGACGAAGAGAACCAGCGCTCCTCATCGCCTGCCCCGACATTACACGATGAACCTGCCATGCCCAGCGTCGAGCGGGTAAGCTCAAGGGCGCCCCAAATGCGAGGCCCTACGTCCATAGTCTTCAAGATCCTCACTGGAGTCATGGTGGCTATCCTCGTTATCTTCCTCGCCGATCTCTCATATCTTTTCGGCTCCACCTTCAAATCGAACGAGCGAGTATCCGCTCTGAAGATCCTAGTTGTCGACTACGATGGCGGCGCTGTAGGAGAGTCTGTCGCCAACGCCTACAAGTTACTGCAAGACAAGACCTTTCCCACCTTCGAGTTCCGATCGGCCGATGAATACCCCGAGACTTCAGACGTCAAGCGTAGTGTCTGCAAGGCTGATTACTGGGGTGCTCTGTACATCAACAAGGGTTCTTCTGACAGCCTCGCTGCTGCATACGATGGAGGCTCTGCCGCCGAGAACTACAACCCTGCCGATAGCATCACGTACATCTACAACGGCGCACGATATCCCACGGTCGCTTCTGGCTACCTGGCTCCTAACTTGAATGCCATCATCGGCGCAGCTCGTGGCAGCTACTACCAGACCCAGGAAGGACGCTCTGCCTTGAGAAATGTCAACAGCAGTGACCCAGCTGCCGTCAAGGCCTACCTCAACCCCATCACTGGTACCCCCGACATCATCCGACCTACCAACCAAGGATCGCGAAACCTTTACAACACAATCAACATCGTCATGGCCATTCTCGGACAGTTCTTCTACGTCCTCGCCATGAACGGTATCTACGACAAATTCGGTCTTCACAAGAACATGCGCGTCCGTGACGTCTGGGCCATGCGCTTCATCAACGGCAAGATCTACTCCATGCTCTTCGCTGTGGTGGTTACAGGATACATCTGGGCTTTCCGTGAGGATTGGGGTGTTTCTGGCGGAGAATGGGCCCTGACTTGGCTGACATTCTGGCTTTTCATGGATGTCAACTTCCAGGTTCTTGAGACATGTATCGGAAGCTTTATACCAATGGCTGCCACTCCTTTCTTCCTTCTCACATGGTTCATGGTCAACGTGGCTGCTGTCGTGTTCCCATTCGAGCTCACTGCTGGCTTCTACCGCATTGGATACTTCTTCCCTGCTCACTCACTGTGGATTGTATTGATTCAAGTCTGGTCCGGATGTGGAAACTCTCTCCACATTGGCCTCCCCATTCTCTTTGCTTGGTTTGTTGTTGGACACGTCACGGCTTTCTTTGGTGTGAGGAAGAGGTGCTTGGACCAGACCAAGCCTGAGGCTGTTGAGGATGAAAAGCACGAATGAAGAAATGAAGCGATCGAGTAATGAGCAATCTTCCTGTTTAGCAATACCCATTAGACTTTAGAGCAGCGAATTAATTCTGCAATACTTAATACATACCAATACCACTCAGCATACCAGACCTGTTCATACTTAGTGATGTAGTCAAGTTGCCAATGGTACTCCCAAACTCAGATAAATTTTAGCTTATTCTCAATTGTCCGGCGTAGTTTCTGACGCATCACACATTAAATCTTGATAAACACAATATGTATGACTAGCTTGTAGATCTACCACTAAAAATCGAGACGCACTTTAAGCTTATCACCACGAACAATTTCATCTTGCTTGGATACTAGCTCCGGAAGATCCCACGTAAGGTTAATGTATCGCCCCGCCAGCCATGAACGCCGTTCTGCTGCCAGGTATACCAACGAGTTGGCGCAAAGCTCAGGAGTATCGACAAATGCTGGAGGTAAAATTAGCAACGAATAATGAGAAAGGAGAATAGCACGACGAACCTGGTTTCATCAGCTCAGGAATTCCTTCAATACCACCAGACATTTCGGATGGTGTATTGCCGGGGTGCACGCAGTATGTAATAACTCCTTGATCACCGTATTCAAGGGCAATGAACTCTGTCAGCCTCACCACTGCGAGCTTGGAGATCTGGTACGCGCTGATCCCATGCGATATCAGATGAGCTCCAACACTCGCAACATTGATGATAGTCTTGGTTTCGGCTTTGAGAAGTAGAGGGACCATGGCTCGTGTCATCAGATAGGGACCAAAGACATTTGCCATTAGAGTTTGTTGCCAATGCGCAGGGTTAGAGTCAGCGATAAGGGCAATGTTCATATAAGCTGCGTTGTTGATCACGACGTCTAGAGAACCGAAGGTATCACTAATCTTGCGTGCCAGGGCATCTACACTCTCTGGGACGCTGACATCGGTCTTGACTCCGAGGATCTCAGGCTCTGGTTGCCCTGCTTCCTTTGCTGCAGCTTTAATCACGTCGGTAGTGGTAGACAGGTCCGATCTTGCTGCGAGAACGATGCGGGATGCTCCAGCCCGAGCAAAGGCTACGCACATGGCTCGGCCATAACCTCGAGATGATCCCGTGACCAGAACAGTCTTTCCCTTGAAGTTGAAGTTGGCTGGGTCGATGGCTGGGTAGGTATCGGAGTGCACGACGGAGGTCACGTCATAGTCGCCTTTGTATTTGTTAGCAGTGTGCGCGGGTATCGCCGTGAATAAGCCTACCAGGGCCTTCTAGAGGATTGGGTGTTCCTTTAGGAGGCGGCATTATGAAATGATACGTGGTTGGGTTTGTGCTTCGTTTGTACTTGTTCAATTGCCTGAGGAGATGCTTGAGTCACTTGAGGCAATCGAGAGAAGATGAAGTCTTATATACTGTTGATCATGGGACCTACCTGTTATGCTGATTAAAATATCTGGTGGCATTTGGGTGGGAGTTGGCACAAACGGAATTTCCGGCCAGGTTTGGTGGCCAATTATCTACCGCAGACTCGACGCTATCAGCACGCATCACTAACGTCCTAGAGGCTTAACAATCAATGCACCTTGGCAGTAGAAGAAATGGTCATGCATCCGAAAGTGCGGGGATAACACGAGATTACCTCATCTCTCCGATCGTGAAAATTGAGCTACCATTCAGGTGTATCTATTCTGAAGCAGTGGCAATCCCAGCTAACAATTCCTCCCAAGTGCCATCTTTAAAAACTTCAAAGTCTAGCATAGCATCTGACTGAATGTGACCAGACCCGATACTCGATAGATAACCCCCAGAACTGCTTGTCTCGTTCGAAGTGCCTTGTCCATCGCTGATGACAGAAAAATTCAGCGGACTTGCTTCTACGCCTCGAGTATGCTCATATGCAACTACAACAGCCCAGATCATATCAGAAAACCCATACATTATATCAGCCTCGTTACCAGCGTTCTGCACAAGATGCGACAAGCTTTTAAACTTGTTCCGTAATCGTTTCGCTTCGCCTTCTAGATCAGCCGCTCGTTCAATCGTTGTGGCATTGTGCATTGGAGGGACTAGACCTCCTGTGATGAAAGGCCCACCTGAGCTGGAAGCAATCCATCTTAAGATCTCGGTCGATATTTTTCCTGCATTTGAGAGGCATGACAAAGTTCGACAAACTTTAGCAGTTGTATAAAAGGTGATATACCACAGCTCTTCATCTGGGCACTGCATGACAGTTTCATTCAGAGACTTGCAGCTGCGGAACAAGTCGAATAATATGGAGACTCGTGTATTAGGAAAGATAGACGCGTTACCAGTGTTGAATAGGTTGTCTGTCATCGAGCGATCCCAGAAGTCTTCGTGCAGTGCTACCTCGCCAATGAGAGTATCAAGCAGATATAACTCAAGTTTGAGCGCAACTGGCTTACCATCAGTATTTGAAATGGTCAATAATAACCTCAAACCAGAACTTACAGTTATCTTGAAGCATTGGAGGAATGGACGCTTTCAGAAGTACAGCCTCCCTGCTCAATGTCTGTAGAGCCATAGCACTGACAAATTCGCTTCTGATGCCTGAGTTTTCCAGATCATCGTATCCAAAAGTATCGCATATACGACGGCTCAACTCATTGACGCGTACAAAGTATGAAATGAGAGGATCGGTCGTGTACTCAGGGTTGGTTGACAACAACTCGCAACTCTGCTTGATATATCCTGTATGAGGTATTGCGCAGCGAGTGCGAAACTTGGTAGAGACCCTAACTGATCAGTTCACCCGCAGCCCCTTGGAGCATATATGTTACATACCAAGAAGCGGTACAGTACGTTCCAAGAAGAGCTCTCAACTGATCTGTAGTACGTGCAGCCTTTCGGCCTAGTGCTGTCTCGTCGGGACCGAGGTCGACCTTTCGTCTTGTGTTGGTGGGATTTTGGTCAAGTCCTAGGCTATGAACAAGCGATACACACAACTGTGCTATCTGGACAATTTGTTGCTTCTCATAGCTGAAAAAGTACTGGTACCAAGCGAGATAAACTAAGAGACCTTGGAGGAGTTCCAGACTACTCTCCGACTCCAACAAAACTCTCTGATGTGCTTGGATTCGAACCTCTTCGCCCATTTGTCGTTGGATAGTGCAGTTATCGAACTTCATTGTGGCCATTATAGACATGAACAAGAAGGGCTTGGTCTCTTTCAGGGACGAGGCGGCGATGTCAGACGCGATAGGGATGAAAGGGAAATGCTGCACTGCTTTAGTTCGGTAGTTGTCTAGCAAGGTTTGGGCTTCGGCAATTGTGAGAAAATTATGGCCAACAACAACAGGTGTTTGTTGTAAGTTGCGAGGTAATCTCAATTGGGGAACCTGAGTTCTGCCCAAAATATCCAGATCGAGGTCGGCAGCGGACAACTGTGCGATAAAGCCGCTCACAGGCGTACCCTTATCTTGCTCACCCAGAAGGGACATGATTCTATTCAGTCTCTGCTCCAGCAGTCTCGTGCGTCTACCAACCTCTTCAATACATGGTTAAGATTTCGGATTGTCTGATAGGACTTACGATGCGCTAGAGGGACTCTTGCGTTTCTCAACGACATTTAAATACGTGCATCTTTTCCCTAGACGGTTACATCGCTGACACTCGTCAGCTGTAAGGGGAAGACATTTTGACTTGACTGAAGTGCAGTTGACACATGCTCTGCGCCTGGCACCCAAAGATCTGGAAGACTTGTTTGTTGACATTTGCTGTGCAAAACCACTGATGAGACTGATATGGTAACATGTGGTTCCTTTCGATCCTCAAGGTGCTCACTGTAAAGCTACGTCAGGTTTTGGTGGGTAATGGCGACCGGACTTTCCGTCGGGTAAGCAAAACTGGGATGTGCAAGATGACGTTTTGTCAGCATTTATGTTCAGCAAGCCACTTATGCATGTAAGGATGAGAAATCAACGAATGTCCTAGACTAGACTGAAATAAGAATTGGCATGTTATTTAATATACAAAGATAAACGGGTTGGAAGAATCGAATGGTGAGAAGTATTACTCTATTGCTAATTACATTTATACTGATTGTGATGAAGCTTATTTCTTATACCAACCGCTGCCCACGGCCTTGGTCTTGGCGGGACCAACATATTTCTTCTCGTACGCAGCAAACTTCTTGCTTGCTGACGAACCCTCTGCGTCGGGGTAGTCAACCTTGCAACCCAAAGCCTTGTACCCAGGTACAAGTGTGCCCGAAACACTGTTGAGGACCGACTGCACAAGCTTGACCGAGTTGAAGAGCTCGGCGGGGAAGTTGGCAAAGATTGCATTGTACAAGAAGCAGCTCAGGCCCTGGGGGTCTTTGGGCAGGTTGAGCGGGCCAACGACCCAGCTTCCATCAGCGCCAGAACCTCCCAGAGGTGGAAGCGCGTACAGGTAGACATCGAGGATTCCACCAACGGCCTCAGCGATGGTCATCGGTGTGGCGCGGCGATACCAGCCTTGCTCGGGAATACGCTCTGGGACGTGTGTGTAGTCGAGGTTCTTATCCTTCCAGGCGTTCTTGCGGGTCGGCTTTGCGCCGTAGAAAGAGGTGATGGAAGCTTCGTTGGCGATACCGCCGGCACCAATGGTACCGTTTGAGAAGAATCCAGGAATGAAATAGTAGGCCCCCATGACAACACCAGCGCTAGGGAGGTTGAAGTAGAACTGCTTGTTGGCAGCCTTGGAGTCCCGGTATCTATTCTTGAAGTGCTCCTTGATCGCATCGACATTGTAGGTACCGTCTCCCTTGGCTAGAGCCTGCTGATGAAGCTGCTTGAATAGTTTGGGCTGGAAGGAGATGTTGTCGCCGTTGAGGTAAAAGTCTTCGCGGGTGGCGGATGCATCGCCCTCGTTGAACTTTCCTATATATTGTCAGTACAATCCATAATGGGATTGAGGAAGTGACTACCTACCGTGTCCGGAGATACCAGATGGCTTGCCAAAGATCTTGTTCAAGGCGCCGTTGAGGAGGCCGACACGATCATCAGGACCTCCAATGCTCATCTTTTGAGAGAGAATATCGCCTCCGTCAACGGCACCGCCGACAGAGAGGAGGGCAGATAAATCCGCGCCCATGTTGAAGAGCTTTGCAGTGCCGGCTTGGATCTGACCGATAGTGGCGATACCATTTCGAGGAATATCTGTGCCTTGTTAGCTGGTTGTCTACCGAACGAAAGCTCCTTGAACACTCACAGCCGTGGTTAGCCAAAGTGTTCAAGCCAGGACAAGGACCACGCTGGTCAGTCTTGCCGGGCGCCTTGAAAGGATGAGAAGCCTCGGGGAACTTCTGCAAGCCCTTGACAGCCTTGTTGGTGGGAATCAGGCCCAAGACGTTATCAACGACAGCCTCGACTGTGCCCCCAAGAAGGGATACAACACCACCGACGATACCAGTCTTGAGCGCTCGAGGCTCATGCTGCTTCTTCCCCTGATCCTGACCGGCTTGCCATTCTTGTAGTCGACGATCGATTTCGGCGCGTGCTTCAGGATGGCTGAGTAAGGCATCCATTCCCTCGGGTGCTAGCCAGGGGAATGACAGGGCTGAGGGTGCGCATAGCGCAGCGACGAAGAAGCTGATGCGCATGATGAAGAAGTCGAACAGTAAATCAGGTCGATAACTTCGCGATGCTCCTCTTGAAGACAGATCATTGTGTGTAACATCTTACTAGCTATATATACCACAACAAACATACAGCAGCTTCCCCCACAAATGTCCATGCATAACGCATGATGGTATCTGACGTCTTTGATACGAATGTTACGAAGGAGTTGAAAACATGCCCCACGACACCTACTTCCAACAATCTTGAAATAACGTCTTTGACACGACTGGTTACTTACCGGGACACTAGGAGTAGACTATCGATTTTCTAGGGCACTTCAGGCAGTCACTCCCGTCTCGACATATCAGGCGTGGAGATGCTTCCCAAAACAGACCGCGAAATGTTGATCGAAATGCGGAGGATTGGAAAACATTTCTGTCGATTGGCTCAGAATAAAGACGGAGAACGGTTCCGAAGTGGCTCCCTCTCCGAGGATAGGGGCAGCTACGTATGTCCCAGATGTATGGATCGAGCTAAGAAATAAACTAGGAAGAGGAACAAAGAAGGATGGGGATCTTGACGGAGCTCTGCAAGATTGCACATCTTGACAAGGGTGAAGCTTGGGTCTGGAAGGGAGTGAAGAAGCGGTAAAGACATCACTTCAGCTAGACCGTCATTACCTGCAAGGAAGCATGCCCATCGTCACTGCCCTACTCACTCGCTAATTGTCGGGACCAAAACAATGCAGCTTCAAGCAACCGTCAAGCATCGATGAAAACTCATATCATCCGAACTAGTAGTGCACAAAAACGGGCTTCAGTATTCAGCTGAGACTCCACTCTTCGGATGTTGAGATAGCCGTGCCCAAAAGATCCTTGCTCCTGCGTCTGATTTGCTTATATGAAGAGAGGCGCGAGTCTTGACGTAGACATATGATCATCCTGACAGAAGCCGGGCCAATACTCGGCCCCTGTCGACCATCATTTTGCCAAGCTTGCCAAGTTCTTACCTTCTTTCTACTAACTCATTTTGAGTAATGACGGAAAACGTTTGAGCTTCAACAGTGGCATGAGGCGCCTACTAAGGGGATTAATGAATGTCGCCACGTGTATTATATACCCGGACCTGACCCACTGTAATGATCGCCATTTTATCGAGATCGATGCTACTGTCTTGGGCCATACAAGCCATTGGAAAGAGTGTGTTTCAATTCAGTGCGCAGGCATGGCAATTTGCGGTTTGGAAATAAGGCCTTTATTGTGCCAAGATTGTGTTTTCGAGATTGATGACCTAGTACTCGACTAAAAGCTGACCTTATGAATATCCCTTAGAGATAGATCAAGGTTACAAGATAAAAAACACATTAGGTTTACCAGCCGAGGGCTTGATCTTGCGTTACCTCAGCAATTTGCGGTAAGTGAGGGAAGGTGCGTCATTCAAGATTGTGCACTCACTTGACGAGGCGTCTGAGCGCATTGTCATGATTTTATGGTGAAGGGCCAGTAGAAAGAAAAAAAAAAAGAAAAGAAAAAAAAAAAAAGCACACAAGCACAATTAATGTTAACAATGAGAAAAAAGAAGTTGCTTCATAGCAGCTACTGGTTTCGATCCAGTGACCTCCGGGTTATGAGCCCGGCTGGGATGAGTTAGTACAAGATCAGAATTGAACTGTGACGTGACAACATACCGCGCTTCCACTGCGCCAAGCTGCTTTCGCTTAAGCTGATGTAATCACAAGGTTTTGTTTTCAGTATATATACCTGAGTGCGCATGCAGCCATGCGTGACCGGTCAAGAACAAAACCTCCTTTCTACAATCAGATCTTATACTGTAGCACTTGATCCAAACACAATGCCTCATAAACACTTACTTTAGGGAGATGGCATGCTCCAGCCTACTCCCCATTGTAAAATCACTATTTCAAGGCTGACTGCTTGTGAGTACAACTGAGCAATCTCGGGATTTCAACAAAGACTTGCAATTATCCGTGGCCCCCAAAAATGTGACTTCCATGTTGGTTGCCTGCGAATTGTCATCAGCTCCTCCGGAAGCTTCGGATCACCCCCGCTTACGATTGGAGAAATGGCATCTCGTATCCGCTGCTGCACCCTTCATCCCTGCCCAACACCGTTTCAAATATGAGCATTCAGTCTCAGTATACGTGTTTGTCGAGCACAGCCTTGCCGCTCGCCATGCACTTGTGGACTGACAAATCCATCAAGACAAAGCAAAGCTTGCTTCCGATGCAGCTTGCATACCTAGTGCTGACGCCGAGTCTTCCTCCAGCGCGTCAGATGGCAGGCATTCTCGGTAGCTTAATATTCCCCGAGCTCGACACTGCTGGCCACATCTAAATACCGGTGGCTGTTCGCCAACAAAGCACCCCCCCCCGACAGCTGACCGCTCACTAATGCAATGTCTCATCTCCCGGCCCAACGTGTTCATTACGTCCCTCCGCCAGATTCTGCTTTTTGCTCAACAGACATAGAACCATCACAAAATGAGGAACCGCAGACGGTCGGCGGTGGCAACAACCTTGTTTAATGTGTGGCAATTCGTTTTCATGATCATCGTTTTCGGCATATTCGCTTTGACATGGCTGGTGCAGTTGGATAACATACACATGCCCGATTGGACAAATGACTTGCGAAAGTATGAAGGTGAAGAATGGACCAGATACTCAGTCATATTGATTGTCTCCGTCTGTGTCGCCTTTACCTTTACCATAATCACTGGCGTGGCTATTCTTCGAGCAGAGGGATATTGAGCCAATACGAAGCATATCTGACGACAACTCTCATCAATAGAGCCGGCCCTGGAATCATGGTTTCAAGGAAGAGAATTCGCAACAACGTATAAACCGTAATAAACTGGGCGTTTCATATCAGCGACAAAGTTCATGACGTATCCATCATGTCAACAGTGGGTGATAGGATCACAAGAGAGTGTTTTGGGATGGAAGAATTCAACAACCTTTCGTCCACTAAAGAGAGGACAGACCGTATCGAGCGACTGTGGGTTGAGCGTCGGCGCTACCGATGGACGAGGCTAACGCTCGAGTAGAATGATGATACCCCGGTTGGATTTCTGTATGGAGATCACTGCAACAGATGCGGCTGCAGGGACACGAAGCACATTTCACGAATAGCCGTTTGACTGAAGCCCTGACGCTTCTTTTTCGTATGAATACTTCATAATGATCAACCACAAGCG
Source organism: Fusarium graminum (assembly GCA_013266165.1). NCBI lineage: Eukaryota > Fungi > Ascomycota > Sordariomycetes > Hypocreales > Nectriaceae > Fusarium > Fusarium graminum. Next base: position 88,651 of record JAAGWP010000055.1, on the reverse strand, counting down.
ATATGTAGCATTTTTCCATTACTGTATTTGAATACAACTGTTTGTATCCAACATGTCATAATTCGCTGTCTTGAACTCTACTCAACCCCAGCTTCCAACACTGTAAAGAAATCATTCTCAGAATCAAGCTCAGCCAGGGCGTCATAAGGCAGGGTCACCATTGGTACTGTATGGCCGATATCCACGTTGAACAGAATTGGAAAGTTCTTGAATGCGAGACATCCTTCGCAGAAGAGACCCGTGATGATACCAGCATAAACAGCTCTATCCTCCTTAGAGTCATATCCATAAGGTCGTCCCACAACAAGTCCCGCTGCCTCCTCAAAGACTCCGGAGGCTATCAAGTCTGCAAACGCTGCTTGGACTCGCGCGGGAGGATTTCCGCCAGTGCCATCGTCATTTGAAGCCGTCTCGAGAAAGACAATGCGGCCCCGCCAGTCCGGAACGACGGGTGATATACCAACTAAACGTGCGGCAACTGTGAGGCAGCCTCCGAATAGACGACCTTGAGCTTTGCCAGGCCTCAGCCATTGCCATTTAGTAGTTTCCACAACCTTTGGTGGTTCTGTAGATTCTGGCTCGTTGAAGAAGGGCGCGAATCTTGGAGCGTAGTAGTTGGATCGTGGAATCTGACCCAAAGGCTCGGGAGATGCAATCGCGCGCAACAGATTATCCACACAAAACGCGAGAGGAGTATCTTTGTCGTTGATGTCGTTTGGCTCACCGATCTCAGGTACAGCGCCAGGTCCGTAAAAGGTTCTCAAGCCGGTGAAGGCATTCAAGAACCAGTGTAGACCTGTGATGTCAGAATAGCCAACCACAATCTTTGGGTTGGCGCGGATAGTTTCGTGAAGCTCATTATCTGCGACCAGGGCAGGCAGAAGCTCTGTGAAGGTTGTGCCGCCTATGGTGGTAATGACGGCAGAGATGCTAGGGTCGGAAAAGGCTGCGCGAATTTCCGATAAACGATTATTGATGCATGATTGAATTCCCTCATCCTCGTTGAAGAAAGTCACGACTTCGTATCCCTTGTTGGTGAGAACAGCAGTAGCTCGGTCTATAACGGCAGGAAGTGAACTGTTGATCCGCTCCGAGGGGGAGATGAATGCTATCTTGTCGCCTGGTGCGAGGTGCTTAGCCCGGATGCTTGAAGGCATCGTTAGTGCTGTGAGCGGGCGAGTAAGCTGCGATGAGATGTTCTGCTTTGTGGAAGATTATCGAAGACGAGTTCTGATCTCTGATGGTCGTTTTCTCGATAGGTGCTTATTTCGATAGATGGTTTCGTCTCGGATACAAGCGAGAGCGGGAAAGTCCGGCTTTAATACCCCGCCTGAATTTGCCAGTAACGTTATGTTATGAATATCGCCAACAGCCCATCTAGCCAAGCTTATTCAATTCAATCACGTCTGGCCTACAATGAAACCTCAGGCTTTGCAACAGTGTCCGAACGCAGGGAGCAAGTCAGCAAAAGAGGGTCACACGCCCTTCAAATGACTGAAGGATTCTACGACAGCAAAGCATAATCCTTGCCCGAGCTCGATGTGGTTGATAGGCCCACAAATAAAGCCAACTAGGTATTGTTTCTCATTCTTGATTATGATAGCGGATAGAAATTGTTTCACGATAGCTCTTCGCCAATTATTTGCGTGTCGACAATTGGAAATAGGGACATGGTTGTGTCAAAGGAATCGAACCAGAGCATGTTTGGCGAAATGCCCATGAAAGCATCAGCTGAGCCCTCAACGTCGATCCCTGACTGCTCCCCTCCATCCAACGGCAATCCATGCTGTGCGTCCGCCATCTCACTTTCAGGTGCCTGTCCAGCCCTGGGTGTCTGAGGCTGTGTCTGGGTCCCTTCAGTTGACGAGATCCGAAAGCTGACATCTGGCTGCTGAGTCCTTCGAGCAGGCGACTTGCCAATGGTGTGTATGCTCCCAAAAAGACCATTTACAAGATGCCCTTGGCGTTCCATACGAAGTCTGGCTCGGTCGTCCATGTATACGTCGCATGCGCCTTGTAGATGATCTAATATCATTAGATGACGCTTGGAAACCGCGTCGTAACGACTAAGACGTTCGAGAACCCCTCTCGCTGCATGAAGACTCTTCTCAAGTGGAAACGAATTGTCAAAGTCACCAAAGATGGCTGCACCGAGCACAAGACCAGACACGAACGCTGAATTACCCACTATAGGTAAGCGCTTCGGTATAGTATCCGTCCTGAACAACAGTTGGAGGAGATCAACTGTTCGCACAGCTGATTCAAGACAGGAATGTACTAGGACCTGATTTGAGGACGATGCACGCTTTGCCGTCCCTTGCAAGGACTGTTCGTTATCTTCAACGTGCTGAGAGACTACCTTGTGCAGGAACGGGAGCGACAGCAACATAACTGTCCAGTGTCCAGTCAATTTGAGGTGTATCAGACCGATGTTCGGTTGTTTGTCTCCGTTCTGATCATTTATCAAGTCGTCTTGCTCGATACCGTCAATAACCAAGCCCTCCCCACATTGCGCCGTCCATCTTCGTAGATGCTTACTGATGCGCTCGAGTATCTCCGGAGAGATCATCCTCTTGGCATATACGTCGGTAAGGATTGACTCAAAGATCATGGATAGATCGTTGCAAGCCGAGTAGTTCTTAGAATTTGTCGTATCCCGGAGTTCAGAAGTCGATGGAGGCCGACCTAGTGATGCGCTCATGAACAAGTCGAGAATACGTATACCCTTCCACAGCTGTTCCCTATTGCGGCCTTCATTTGCTGGGAAGATAGAAGATATGTCGTGGCGATGGAGACCGATTGCATATGCAGCACGTACGCCCATTCCAAGGTACATGAAGGCTGCATTACGTCGCGAAGCAGCTAGTAGATACATGGCGATGAGAACTAAGGCTTGGATGGTGATTATACCTGGCTCCTCTATTAATGTCTCGACCGTCAGGTATCGAGCGTAGTTGAAGAAGCTGTCCGCCAGATCATCCTTGTCCTCTGGTCCTGTTTGTGCACCGATAGCAAAGACAAGATAGTAGACGGAACTTGCAGGGTCAGCAGGATCCTGTCCATCTTCTATCCACTTTCGAATGTGGCGATCAAGTTCTTTCTGGTCAAACAGAAGTAGGACGCAATTGACAGATTGCATGTACCACTTCACAAGGTAGTCGACGTCTTGACCTGTCTGTTGCAGAGGTGGGTTCTGAGCGCTGGAGAGAATCCATCCCCGCCGGGTTTCAGGCGATGCCTCAACAATACCGTGTCTCAATGGGTCGTCGACCAAGGCGCAATCTCCTATGCTACGTCGTACGATTCGGCGGATGTTTTGAAGGAATGACAGCGTCGCAGAATCGCCTATAAACATGTATTCACCACGTGTATCCTGCACAAGGCGCGACATGCGAGGGAGCCGCTCTGGTTGCGTGTTTGACAGCAGCTGCAGCGACGAAGAGGCGTCGTCAACATATACATCTTCCGCCGATGTCAATCCCGATCTGGAGTCGACGATTATGCTGCCAGCCGGGGTAGTCTGCTCCGTGATATTGCTGAGTCTATCGGGATCTGGGCTAGGCAAAGACGACGCGACGATGCGCCTACCTCCAGGCAGGGACTCGCCGCATTCGTGACCAAGGCCTCGCTTGATGCATCGGGCACAAGGACGAGCACCATCGCACCGTTGTTTGCGACGCTTGCAGCTGTTGCAGGCCTCGGCGCAGCGTCTTCTCTCGCAATCTCGGACCCTCCTTGTTGGCATTATTCGTCGTTTTCGGGGCTCGATCTGGTGAGGACCTCGACTGAATGAACCGCGGGCCGCCAACTGTCGGATGTGGCCAGGTCTTTATTGGTTCGTTGATTAGCAATACGGGGAAGCTTTTGGCGACATTGACCGCTGACGTAGATCAGTGGGGGCTTGTGTTTTCCGACGGACACTCCCTGTAGCCGACAGTGCCGTAACCTCTGAGGGGCCGCCACTAAACTTTGTCCCGTACACGGGCACTGAGGCATGAATCTTGGTTGGAAAGAATATTGCTCGACCTCTGAATAGCACAATAACTTTACCTATAAACAAGTTTTGAAGTCTATATAGTGAATAGAAAATCCGAGACCTATCAGGCATCTAAGGAGTCAATCTACCACCAGCTTTGTTTGCACGAGCTTAGCGTATGTGGTAAAAGTGCTCTGTACGTCAATCTGAGTCTTATCATCATCACCACCTTCATCATTGAAGACAATACTATTTTTATTACTGCTCACTCTCCTAAACCAAGTGTGATAAAAACTCCTGTAGCTTAGAAGCCACCTCATCTGCAGCCTCGATGCAGTGCCAGTGCCCAACGCCCGACAGGATATGCATATCTTTCGCTGAATCATTACATCCCCAACTATACCAAATATTAGCATTCCAGTTTCACTTAACTCTTGATAGGTCAAGATAAATACTCACTCGCTCAGAATCTTCTTTGCATCCGGGACTGGGCTCGTCTTGTCTTCCTCGCCAGCAAGGATAAGTAACGGACAGTGAATACTTGAGTATGATGGTAGCTCTGCTTTTGAAATAGCATGGCACAACGCGATGTATCCATCAGGCTTTTGTGACAATAGCAGAGCGCGAATGAAAGATTTCTGTGTCAACGTTGCTTTGGACCCTGTGGCGGCGAAAGGAATAGTCTGGGCCATTGGCTCCATGCCATCTATCATCTCCGTTAATACATAATTTTGGGTAGACTTTCGATTTACTGACCCTTCTCAACAGTCACGACGCGGGTGTTGAAGATGTCTGCTAACGCAGGCTTCGGTAATACAGGACCGATGAGAACTGCACCACGGAGATCGCATTTCAAAGCAAGTTTTGGTACAATGATCCCGCCCATTGAGTGTCCAACGGCAACCACATTCTTGGAAGGAATACTTAATCCTTGGATTAGAGCCTCAATATCAGATGCGATAGTGTCGAAGGTGGGAGACTCGACATCAGGAGATAGCGTAGACAAACCACTTCCTAGAAAACGAATGAGTCTGCTGGTGTTCAATAATGGGCTGCCACTAACCATAAACATCCAGCGCAATTGAAGTGTAGCCTACGGCTGCAAGTTGGCTCATCACAGGTATGTAGAAAGAGTGAGAAGATCCAAGGCCGTGAATAAACACCAGAACTGTGACAGAATTCTGTGACTCTTTCTCGGCGTCCACGCGGGCGTAGAACAGTCGTTTGTTCTCAACTTCAAGGAACGGCATGTTGCACCACTATAGATAGGGTCGGTTGTATGTTTGAACAAAAGCGATAATCGAGGATATAGACTCGATTGCCAATATAGTAGATAGGCTAATAGGCTTCAAATTGTTGTCCGTCAGATACGTTCTTTGCTGAAATACCTCAAAGTGTGCTAGCGCTAAGGCCACTCACTGAAAGCTCATGTTTTAGTGTCGGAAGCCGGGTTGGGGGTTTCGGCAAAGAACCAGAATCTCACAGAAATATGGGGACCATCAAACAAAAACCAACTACTGATGACACTATCTTTGGCGCACAATGAATCATCCCGTGGTAAAAGTCCATAATTATTAGCAATTATCACGTAGGTAGAGTGGGTAATCTTCTTAGTCCGACTTACCCTCCGTTCCCGCCATTGATTCCTACGAATGCGTGCATCACTGTATAAAGACTCCTCTTAGCAAGCATTATCTTGTAGTCGCCTTTGACGGACGACGCTTTTCAGCTAGTTACCAATTAGTCTTTGTTATAATGGGTAGCCTCAAACAACAAGAATACTCCTCAGTGGAGGAGAGTAAGCGAATATTCGAATATCTTTGCGGGCAATTTGATGAAATTGCATTCCCGCCAGCTGTCAAAGAACTCAAGTCGAGCATCAAGTTCACATCAAGCCGCGATGCACCTTACTTCCCGATTCCTTTCAAAGAGACGGAGACTGCCGCAGCGCTGAAGGCTGTTGAAGGTGCCGTAGCATGTCTGCTGGCAGATTCAATTGAGGGAAAGTCTCAAACCAGGAACATCAACATCGACTTGGAAAAGACTACAGCCTTCTTATGTCAGGCTTATATGGCAAAGGTTGGTGGACTTGGAAAGCTGGATCCTGGCGTCAAAGCGCGACTCAAAGGTGAGCCCCCATCAAGATTTGCTGGTACAGGCAGCTTACAAGACGAAGATACGGATTTACTGCAAGCACAATCTAATCCTTACCGTCGCATGTCCGCCAACCTTTATGAGACCAAGAACCCAGGAGAATATTATCACATCCATGGATCGCTAGAAGCTTCAACAACTCTCAAGATGATCGGTCTAGAGCCCTTCAGACCAGACCTACAATCGCACGAGGACATAGTGAATGCTATCGAGCCTGCAGTTCGCAAGTTCTCGGTTCAAGAACTAGAGAAGATGAACGCCGCCAACCGGCAGGCCGGTGTCCCTGCTCTTAAGCACGAAGACTTTGTACAAACTGGACACGTTAGTACTTACACGAGGCTATAGCAAGCAGAGTGAATCTAACCCGTGATTTAGGGAAAAACGAACATGGCACTTCCGCCATGGTCCGTCGAGAACCTTGAGTCGGAAACGCCTAAATGCCCTTTAATCCCAAACTCGCGTAATCCAATCCAGATCCTCTCTGGTGTCAAGGTCTTGGAGCTCTGTCGCATCATCGCTGGGCCGATTGTCACCCGTATTCTCGGCGAGTATGGTGCCGACGTTCTGAAGATCACAAGCCCCAATCTCAGCGATGTACCATTCTTCCAGGTTGACGGCAACATGGGAAAACACGCTGCTGAGCTCGATCTCAAGTCTCCCGAGGGACGCACTGAGTTTGACCGTCTTCTCGCAGAAGCAGACGTTGTTGTAGATGGATATCGCCCCGGGGCTTTGGAAAAGCTTGGATATGGAGCTACCGCGCTCACAGAACTCGCAAAGAAGCGCGGCAAGGGCTTTGTATATGTCAACGAGAACTGCTTTGGGTATGAGGGTGAGTGGGCGGGACGTCCTGGTTGGCAGCAGATCGCAGACTGCGTAAGTGATCTGTACCTCATGGTATTTTCAAGGCTAATTTGATTTGCAGGTGAGCGGAATCGCATGGGAGCAAGGCCGCTTCATGGGATTATCAGAGCCCGTGGTCCCTCCCTTCCCCATCTCAGACTACGGAACTGGCTGCATCGGAGCCATAACGGCACTACTAGGCCTCCATCACCGGGCCACTACGGGCGGATCATGGCACGGAAAGGCTTCACTTCTTCATTATGACCTCTTGCTTTTCAAGGTTGGGCAATACCCTGACGAGGTTAAAGAGAGGCTCAGGCGGGATATTGGTCCCGACTTCCTTGCCATCAGACATGCGCATAGCGTCGATCAGATTTCGGGGACAGCACTGCTGAGGATGAGGAAAATATATCCTGAGCTGTTCACTGGGGATAGATATGTTGAGAAGTGGTACTCGAACGCGTATCAAGCTGAGGTGGAGGCTGTACCACCTGTCGTGGATATTGAGGGCGTTGATGTTGGATTTAGACGGGCGAGTCGCCCTAACGGTGCGGATAAGCCAACCTGGGACTTTGGAGATGAAGCAGACCGCAAGTTGTAGAAGTCATTAGATTTCTCTGAAATAGATATGTTTGATAATATCAATAGAGTTAATTTTGACAATGTGCAAAATGGTCCTACTCTTTTGCCAACTACTACGTAGTATTTCCTTCTGATTGCTGCATCTCGTACAGAAGCTTCAGGTGGCCTTCAGGCGGCTACAGAAGGCTCATCTCCACTAACCTTAAGCCGTGCAGTAGCGCCCCCACCAGCTTTTAATTTCTGCGCCGTCGGAATCAGGGTGCCTCTCCTCTTCTGTACATCCGATCGCATCTCCCGACATCCGAAGGGTAACGTGTGGGTGTGTGATAGCACTTTCGCCGAGACTCGTAAACGCAATCATCATCCGTTTCATTGGCCAAGGCATGACCCCGCAAAATAGCTGCAGCATTTCCACTTGCCAAATCGGCCCATGATGGACAATTGCACAGCCGATGTTGCCTTCGGGAGATGTCCTTAGCCGCTCTCTGGCGTAGGCTTGCTATTATATCCGAATTGAACCATGCTGACTGTGAATTATGCGGGGTCAGGTCATCTGCTCGACACCATCTTTTAAAATACCAACGTTTAGTGATAAGGGAGCTTGAAGTGCTCATAAGAATCAAGACCAAGTCGACTCTTTCATCCATCATCAACCCACCTCATTGCCGGAGTCATTACATTAATCTTGCATCTGTCTCACATCAATACGTCGCCTTCTACATATCACATTACAAAATGACAAACTCAACAGAGACAACCGGCGGAAACGCCAATGGTGTTGGTCAAGAAGAAGGCCTCGGCCAGGCCTTCACACAACAAGTCATTGACTCTTTCGGCCCCAAAACTGATCCTCGACTGAAAGAGGTCATGTCTTCTTTCATCCAACACATGCATGATTTTGCTCGCGAGACACAACTCACGTGCGACGAATGGATGGAAGCCGTCAAAATGATTAACTGGGCTGGACAAATGAGTAATGACAAGAGAAACGAAGGTCAATTGATGTGTGACGTGATTGGTCTCGAGAGGTAACTTTCTCTCTGTTCGTTCTACCTATGATCAACACTGACAACACTAGCCTTGTGGATGACATTACACACCGTCAAGCAGCCAAGAACGGCCTATCAGGGACTGAAACAGCCATCCTGGGTCCATTTTGGCGCCACGATACACCGATTCGTGAAAATGGGACTACCATCTCTTTTGACACTCCCGAAGATGGCAAGGTAGCTTATCTACATGGTACCGTGACATGCGCGTCGACTGGGAAGCCCATCCCTAACGCCTCTGTTGACATCTGGCAAGCGTCCACGAATGGTAACATGGTATCTTTGTCACATTTCCAATAGATGTTAACACTTTTCAGGTCTGTATGAGCAACAGGACGATAAGCAGGTCGATCACAACCTGCGTGGAAAGTTCATCACAGATGATCAAGGCCGGTACTCATTCTACTGCCTCCGGCCGACACCTTACCCAGTAAGTGATACCTCAACTTCATATAGCAGATCAGACAACTAATCTTATCTAAAGATTCCTGAGGATGGCCCTGCAGGCAAGCTTCTCCATATGCTAGACCGTCATGTGTATCGACCTGCTCACCTTCACTTCATGGTAAGTCCATTTCGACCTTTCAGATCTTCAGAAACCAAACCTGACATCGCATAGGTCATTGCAAAAGGATACAAGTCTGTTGTAACCCAGATCTTTGATGCCGATTCAGGATATCTTGATAATGATAGTGTGTTCGCTGTGAAAGATGGCTTGACCGTCACCTTTGTGCCTCGAAAGGGCGATTCTCAAGCCGAATGGGAGCTGGAGTATAACATGAGCCTTGCTATTGAGTCATAGGGCAGTAGTTTGCGTGGTATTTAGTCATAGCGAGATTTTATATAAATTCGTATTATTGTGATCACGTGGCGGCTTCCGCCCATAGTTATCGATTGCATCATTTCCAAACTATGTTGCGTGAACATAGATAACATGTATCTGGCATAGCCCAGATTATTTGTCTCATATTCGAAGGCTCGATTTTTCACGATCCTTCATCTTTCACTCGCAGTGAATTATAATACACATATTTTTCAGTCAATCTAACTGTATAGCGCTCCGCCTTAGAAAGCACGATCATGAAAGCATCTGTTTTGGCCTCTCTAGGGGCCCTGGGCTATCTGACCACAGCCGTTTTGGGCGACTGGCAATTTCGCTCTCGGCCTGGCCTATCGCCCCCGAAGCTCAACATCACTGTTCCTGCTCAGGAAGGACTTGTTGAAAAAGGGCTCATATTTGTCACGCCCTATTCCGGCTTTGGTCCCAACAGCAAAGGCCCGGAGCAACCCGCAGCATACATCTTCCGCGACAATGGCGATCTCGTATGGTCGGCATTATCATTCTTCTCTGGTTTTACAGCCAATCTCAGAGTCGAAAATTGGAACGGACAGCAGGTTCTTTCAGCGTTCCAAGGACAGTGGGCTGAGACACCTGGCCGTGCTTACGGGCATCATGTGCTGCTCAATAACAAATACGAAGTCGTGAAGACAGTTCGAGCAAACTCCCATAAGTTTGCGTCGCTTCACGAATTTCGTATTGTTAATGAGACAACAGCGCTGGTTGAAATTACCAGTGCTTTACCCATCAGTCTTACACCATGGGGAGGGGCAGAAGAACAGAATTGGATCTTATCTACAGGATTCCAAGGTTGGTTTTGAACAGTTTCCGGCTCCTCTCGAGCTAACAAATCTTTTCTCAGAAATCGATATCGATAGCGGCAAGGTTCTGTTCGAATGGGAGAGCATAGACCATGTCGACCCTAAAGGTATGGCAACTTTTGTAGATACTCGAATCTTTTGTTAATAATATTGTAGACAGTTACAAGCCTCTCGTACCTTCGATTGGTTGTAGTAGTTCTCAGGCATGGGACTACTTTCATCTCAACAGCGTCGATAAAGATGATGAGGGAAACTACATCATTTCGGCCCGCAACTCTGCAGCGATATACAAGATCAACGGTACAAGTGGCGAGATCATATGGACGCTCGGCGGTCGTTCTTCATCTTTTGAAATCGGTAGCGAGGACAGATTTGCGTATCAGCATGATGCTCGAATACTTTATCGCTCAGAAGACGGTAGTATCGAGAGATTGTCACTTTTCGACAACGCTGCCAGCGAAGTAGGAGAGATCAATCCGGTGTCTCGAGTCAGGGTTATTGAGGTTGATCATAACAAGAATACATCCAAAGCTTTACGTACGCATCCAGCTCCGGACGGAATTCTTGCTCGATCACAGGGAAATGCGCAGATACTGCCGAATGGAAATATCTTCACCAACTGGGGTCAAGCTGGAGCGGTAACGGAATTCAGCAATGATGGCGAAGTGCTCTTCCACGCATATCTTGACTCGGCTCCAAGTAACTTGGTCCAGAGTTATAGAGGGTTTAGGTTCAACTGGACTGGGATACCCAGTGAGGAGCCTGTCATTGCGGTAGTCAGTGATGACGCGAGCGGGACTGCGGACCTTTATGTTTCCTGGAACGGGGACACCGAGACGGCAACTTGGCTATTCTATGTCGAGTCTGAAGGCAACGGCGCTACTGACTTAGACAAGGCTAAGCTTGTTGGGGAAGTGGAACGGACTGGGTTTGAGTCGCACCTTGGCCTTAAAATCTCTTGGTTGGAGTACGGAGCCAGCGTATTCGTGGAAGCTGTTGATGCGAGTGGGAAGGTTTTGAGACGCAGTCCCTCTACCGCATTTCTCAAACGGTCAAGGAAGACCTTCTCATCTGCCGAACCATTGGTGTTTGGATTTGGCACACCTGGGGACTCTGCTCGAGACGATTTGTAGACCGGGTCTTCCTTTCTTGGGGTAGGGCTGCCACTCAGATCTAGATAGAAGCATGCGAATGATCTATTAACTTGTTGCCAATAGCTAGAAAATACATCTCTATAGAGGTCCTCCAATGCAATTCCAAATAAACTCGATGTGATGTTTTAAATATATTTAATTTTTATGATTTCGTGCAGGGTAAGTGCCCCGTAATTTCGTTGACTAAAGTTTATATGACCATTTACCCCGCAGACTAACAACTAGCTAGGGTGATGAATGGTGCAAACCAAGCAAAAGACCAACAAATAACGTAATTTAATGGTTTTTCGACGTAACTAGAAAACAGTGCCGCTCGTGTTTCTGGAAAGCGTGTCGACTTCGGGAGAAAAAACCGGGAGGGATCGGTCTGGGGTAGCAGATGATTGGTGTGATCATCCGACACGTGACCGGTTGCCGGTCCATCGTCCGACCCACCGCCGGCACCGTATCCGGAGATAGGAGTACACCGCCATGATTGGCTGGCATTAGGATAGTCCGGTCCTAGATAAGACGTATTATGCGCAGCGACCAATAGGAGAGACACCGTTGCCAATTCGCTATTCAGTCTACCTAGCCTTATACTATCACCAACACAAAAAAAAGGGGACATTCTCAGAGAAACAACAATCAAAAGACATATCTCGCCGAGTTATGAACCGCGCAGGGATAAGGCAGCTTTCGCTGCTTCGGGCATCGAGGCAATGCTTACCGACCCGATCCCTCGCAACCACTGCAAGGTGGCCAATTGCTCGCTCGACATCTGCATCACCGACTTTGTTGGGACGTCAGAGATCTCGACCTTTTAGCACAACACGGCCTCGCCGAGATGAGATCGAGGAAGAGGACAGCTCCTACAGTGAAGCAGACCATGAACATGCCGTCATTTCAACCTTTGACCTGTTTTCCATCGGCATTGGGCCTTCGTCATCTCACACCGTCGGTCCCATGCGCGCAGGCAACATTTTTGTCAACGACCTCATCGACGCCAACCTGCTCCAAAAGGTCCACAAAATCCGTGTCGCCATCTATGGAAGTCTCGCTCTCACCGGAGAGGGTCACATGACCCCTTCGGCTCTTCTGCTTGGTCTCGAAGGTGCCGATGTGGAAACCATCGACACAGGATATGTGCCCAGTCGCTTTGACGACATCAAGGCTAGCAAGAAGATTTACCTCGGCCGGGGACTCGCCGCAGATGGCTCCAAGGGCAAAGAGATTGATTTCGACTACGACAGGGAGTTCATTTGGGAATGGGGTCGCAAACTGCCGCAGCACAGCAATGGCATGCGCTTCACCGTTTATGACAAAGAAGGCTATGTCCTGGCCACGAACGACATGTTTAGTGTGGGTGGTGGCTTCGTCGTTAATGGCGCTCTCAGCATTGCACCCCAAGAAACCCTTTCCCCGAATGCTACACCTCAACTTGAACCTGGTGCTTCGGAGCTATCAGCTCATCCTGCTGATCTGGCTGAGAACATGTACTACAAGGAGATTCGGCGTTCTGATGCTGCAGGAGATCGCAGGACCGGTACTGAGGTCAAGGCCCTCGAAGAAGCAAGTGAAGGCCCCCGTGCTCTTCTCGGCGACTCACCAGAGCCCACGGGTGTATCAACTGATGTCAAGTCCGAGACCAAGAGCACTAGCTCATCACCACACCCGCGGTATCCTTTCCGTGATGCAGCTAGTCTGCTTTCACTATGCCGTAAGCACAACCTCACCATTGCGCAGCTAGTCTATGAGAACGAGAAGAGTCTTGGCTATACAGATGAGGACATCTATCGAAAGATCTTCAAGATCTGGGGCGTTATGGATGCAAGTATCCTAGAAAGTGTTCAGGCACCAACAGGTTCTGTACTCCCTGGATCCTTGAAGCTCCATCGAAGAGCACCAGCTCTATATCGACGGTTGACTCGGGGCTTGTATCCTTCCAACTCTGCCGACACGTCGGCTGCGCAGCTTGAACACAAGTTTTCTTCACCTGATCCTAGCATCAACGAGGACGGCGCTTCGTCACCCAACGCCTTGGCGACTACGTCGAACGCCTCAGTGCCGGAGAAGTTCAAAACTGGAGGTCTCCGCAAGCGCGGCCCGCCACGTATACACGGCTCTCTCAACCATCCTATTGCCCCCGCTCCAGCACGTCGCACGACATTCCCAACCATGGATTACTTGTCCGTCTACGCCATTGCTGTCAACGAGACCAATGCCGGAGGAGGCCGAATCGTCACTGCACCTACCAACGGCGCAGCTGGCATTATTCCGGCTGTGCTTAAGTACACCACCGAGTTCATCAGCGATGATCCAGAGCGGGATATCCCTACGTTCCTGCTCACGGCTGCTGCTATCGGTATGCTTTACAAGCGAGGTGCTACTATTTCAGCTGCTGAGGGAGGATGCATGGCCGAAGTAGGCGTCGCCTGCTCCATGGCCGCTGGTGCCTTTGCAGCTTGCATGGGAGCAAGCCCCGAGACCATTGAGCAAGCGGCCGAGATTGGTATCGAGCACAACCTCGGACTGACCTGCGACCCCATCGGCGGCCTTGTCCAAGCTCCTTGCATTGAACGCAACGCCCTGGGTGCTACAAAGGCTATCTCGAGCGCCAACCTAGCATTGAGCAGCGAAACAGGCACGCAGCGAGTGAGACTAGACGATGCTATCCGCGCGATGCGACTGACTGCCAAGGGTATGAGGAACGAGTTCAAAGAGACAAGTCTGAGCGGATTGGCGACAAGTGTTCACATTAATATTCCAGTCAGTGTACCTGACTGTTAAAGATTCAATTTTGCAGGCAATCACAACCAAAAAAAGAGGGGACTTTACGGCGTAGTATCGGGGTGCTTAGATTAGATCTTTTCATTATTTGATATTGTCAGCTGAGTCAGAGTCGTGTCCTATGCATGGTGGATCTCACGTGCAACCAAAGTAACAGGGTGTTTTGCGTGCGGAGAACCTAACGAGCGTCATCGTCCACTTTGATTGCTTCCTCGCTTTGCATGTCTGACAAAAGTTCACCGTATGATCATCATGGACGATCAGCGTATCCAAGACCCACGCAGCCGCGTGCAAAAGCCATGCCCATGCTGTTTTGACTTGAATCACACTCTCTTAGCATCGAAGGATTTTGAAGATGTGAGAGCTGATCAAAGAGAGATGATGGTCTTGATAAGTCGAGAGATGGTACAATTCAAGAGCGCGGCAGAGTTTGGTTGTGATGCGTGCTCTTTCATACTCAAAACCCTAGACTTTCCAGGCCTCTTACATCCAGAGGTTGATAGAATTTATCTCAGGCTCCCCATTGGTCCAGGAAACCCAGAGATATCACTAGGTCGATCCGACGCAGTGACACGAGTCTTTGTGCAGCTATACACAGATAATTGTATTGATATCCTCCTTGCGTATGGAACATTCCAGCTAACGTAGCGATAGCTCGAGGAGAAGCCTGGAATTACGTGCATCCTCTGCCGGAAATATGCGATGACCATCTATCTACTCAAAGTCTGGACTTCATACGTGGTTCTTTTGAAACATGCTTGAAGAATCACATGCATTGCCAGCAGGATTATTCCAAACTACCAACCCGTGTTCTCGAGATCGGCTCTGCTGATGACGATCGTGTTCGACTCGTTGAAACAAACAACGTCATGACTGGGAAATACACAGCACTGAGCTATTGCTGGGGAAAAGAGGCCTCACTTAGAACTGAGACTGAAAACATGGAAGACATGAAAGCCGGCATTGCTTTCGAGGATCTTCCATCAGCTTATCGAGATGCGGTTGCACTTACTCGAGAGCTAGGTGTAAAATACATATGGATAGATGCACTATGCATCATTCAAGACTCTCATACTGACTGGGAAAGAGAATGCTCCATGATGGCTGAGACATATGCCAATGCCTATCTTGCGATTGCCGCCGCATCCTCAGCATCGGTGACGGATCATTTTCTACGGCCCGCTCTCAAGCCACCACCCCATGCCGCTCAGGACAGGCGAGTAATTTACAGCGAGATCATGCAAAACGGGAACGGGCCTGTCTTGATGAAAGCAAGAGCCATGTGGCCAACTGGAGCGCACTGGAAGTGGCAGGACGGGGCTGACCAGCAACCACACATCGAACCTCTCACCAAGCGAGGCTGGACTCTGCAGGAGAAGATTCTATCGACAAGACTTTTGTCTATATCTGCGATGGAGATGACGTGGACGTGCAAAGAGAAAATCGCTTGCGAATGTGGCTCTCGACTGAATTATCATCGCGAACTTGGACAAACGCCGCTGAGTCAGATCACAAAACCCGACGAGGCGTTTAATTTCTGGCACAAGGTCGTCGAGAACTACTCCAAGAGAAAGCTGACGCAGATTGGAGATAAGCTCCCGGCGATATCTGCCATAGCTGCAATCATACAGCAGAGGATAGGCTCGCAATACGTAGCAGGGCTGTGGACTGACAATATCGATCTGGATCTACTGTGGCGTCGACCAGGATTGAGCCGAGTTGCAGCTGCCAACTCATCGTACATAGCGCCAAGCTTCAGCTGGGCTTCCATCAAAGGGGAGATTGACTATTTGTGCTTTAGAAATGGCCAAATTCTATATGAAAAAGCTTCTGAAGTTCTCGAAGTCAGCTCAGTCAGTGGCCCTGATGCACTGCTTGGGAGAGTTAGCAGCAGCAGGCTTGTGATTCAAGGCCCGCTGGCCAGGGGTTATATCGAGCGGAAGCCACGTCACTGGATTTCGAGACGGCTAGGATCGAGACGCATGTGGTTCTGCGCAGACCTGGGAAAAACACAACTGTGGTTTTACCCTGACACAGCACTGTCCAAGACAATGTCGGTCTCGGATGGCGCACCGGAGAGTTCGGCATGCAGATGGTCCCGTGCGCAAAACGGACAAGATTTGCTGCAAGAGCTGGAGCGTCTAGATCGAAAGCAGCCTATTGGAGATGCACACCATCAGGCCGGCGGCAGGGAGGGCAGTTCAGGGATCCTGTGCTGGGTAATGAGGCTGGGGGCATTTCATCTACGAAATGGACAAATGGATCATGAGTATTTGATCCTGGGAAAGTCACCGTCGCAGCCTGGTTATTTTGAGAGGATTGGGCTGGGGATGATGATGAGCGATGATGATGAGGCGGATAGAATGTTTGTGCCAGCGAACACAGCTACTATAACGATAGTGTAGCGTGGCCTGGGCCCCTATAGGCTCACTCACCGGTTAGATAAGTAGCTAGGAACAAACTACGATACCGTTGAGTGGAAGCTTGAAAAGCTAAGCACTTACTACCGTCGTATGACCCTGGTGGTACCAGGTAGCTGGAATAGAATATCCGTTTAGTAGTCGAGATTTTTTACGAGCGAACAAAAGAGAGAAAAAGGCCCGGCCCACCGCCACCAACTCGTACAGTAAGTGCGTAGAAATCGACCTATCCTCTGTGTGTCTGTGATTGTTATCATGAATGTGGATCATATGCACGGATGACAAGGTTAAGCAGGGGTGATGGTGATGGCTGTGGGCCGCCCGAGGCCAAGTGTCAAGCCACCAAATGGAATCTTGGGGTGAGTTTAGTTTGGGAGAAGCAGCGGGAAAGCTGAAACTAAGGACGCCAGAGCAGAGTAATACGGCCGAGAGACAGATTGCGTGGAATGACAGGGACAGACACAGCGCGTATACATCTGCGGAATCGGGTCGGAGCTATTGGACGAGGCTAAATTTAATTTACAGGGTCGTCGGGCTAATGCCACCAGGAAATAACACATAACCCTGCCCTCTGATCCTTTTGCCAAGGTACCAGCCATGAGCTCATGTCTCAGTTGTTCAAACGCTGCACTTGAGCGCGATTGCATTCTCAGAACGGATAGTGTAGTGCAGTGCAGCGCAGAGCAGTGCAGAACAAAGCAAATCAAACCATAATGCCCGTGCGGGGTCACCCACTGTACACCGAGCAAATAGTAGCTGTAATTCTAGGTATCTCTATACGGAGCGACGGATAGACTGTGCAACGTTTGGCCCCCCCCCTCCTCCCTGGTAGGCTGGCTTGGCGTATCGTCTGCTTTGCCCCCCCATGTCCTGGGCAGATGCGCTCAGAGTCTGCAGTATCCGCGTACCGCACTCCAGTAAATGTGATGACTCTTGAATCGGATCAGAGCAAACTTGTTGGTTGGGTTACACACTTTTACTTTATTTCCCAGAGAAAACCCCCTTCTGCCACCCCCAAACCTTTACATCTTTTTCTCTCTCTTTCATTTCCCCTGTCCCGGATTTAACCTTTTCTTCTTCTTTTTAATTAAAACATCGGCTCCTCCATGGCTCATCCTCTTTCTTCTGGCATGAGTTCCCCCATTTGATGACACGGGAGCTCACAGCCTGGTCCGAGTTTAAAATAATAATACAACGCAGCCTGCAGATCTGTGTCTCGCACTTGTCCATCGCATTTCAGTAAAGAGGTCGCTGCATCTCGGCGGAGCATAAGCCTGCCCAAACCTAGAACTACCACACACACAACAAATTGCATTCCCTCACCTTCAGAAATACAGCACAACCCATTTGGCCCGCCAGCAGCTAGGCCTAGACAAGGTAAAACAGAGGGAGGAACGTCTGGACCACGATTACCAAGCCACGTGCAGGGATGCTCAGGTGGCGTATGAGCAGCGCGACGTCGACAAACTCGGTAAAATCTCTCATCAGCAACCTCGACAACGTTTTTCGCAACGTGCACAAGAGGCCATGCTCCTCAATAGCCGTGACATGATAGCCAGCACTCGTCCCATCGACCTCACGCGGGACGACGCGTCGTCGCGGCAGCCCTGGACATCGCGCCTGAAAATAAAGACAAGGGGCGCTACTTTTACCGCCAATAGATTTGGAGTTTACGAGGTCCGACTTACGTGGTCTCGACCATTTTTGATTCTCACGCTAATCATTCCCACAGACGCACAAGAGGAAGAGACAGGACACCATTCAGAGCAGTCAGAAGCGACCGCGTCTCGAAAGCACAAGAAAATCAATACATTACGATGCTGTCTACCAAAACGGCCGAGCCGTGAAAAAGCATATCATTGTCAGAGCGCCCGGAGATATTTCTCGTCCTGGGAGATATTACATCATTCGCTGCGATCAGCATGACACCATTTTTGAGGATAACCCAGTTCAGGCGGCCATGGCGCACGTTTGGGCGGAGCACAAGTCTGTCGAGGCTAGCTACGACTCTGTTATAGACTTTCTAGGTTGCGAAGTCATAGGTTGTGACGATGAAAAACTTGAGGAAAACAACTCAGCAGCGAGAACAGCTTTCGAGAGAGGAGATGAACAGCCAGCTGGCGACAACATCAGGGTTCGCAGTCTGCCTTCACCTGAGCCGCAACAAGTCAAGAAATCAAATGTTCAGAGTTCGAGAGATGGCAGAATCAAAAGCAGAAGAACAACGCGATCGAAGCGTCACAGCGGTCAACGGAGCGGCTCCAGCAAAGTGCTCGATCTGGTGCCCGGCAATGTCTACATCATCTACTGGACGGAGTCCAAACAGTGGTTCGCTGGGGTGCTTCTCCCCCTTCAAGATCTGGAATTCATTGGAATTTACGACTCCATAGAAAAGACAGGCCTTCTTAACAACTTGCCAGATTGCTACCAGTACGACACCTCAAGTATGTCCTTCTCATGGGCTAAGGACTACGAGGACGGCGGACCTAGGAGCCTGGAACGGCATTTCGCGTTTGTGTTCTTCGAAGGTGTTAAGTTCCCCCAGGAGAGCCACGTGGCGTGGATTCCTCTCGACGATATACAGGAGTGGGATGAGCAGAAGGCTCAGATGATCGAGCATAGTCAGCAAGCGCTTGATTATTTGAAAAACTGCAAAGCGAACAAGCTGCGGGAGCTTACCAGCAACGATGAGATCCGAGATTCAGCGGATGGTAAGTGTTGCGAACATTCATATAGAGGTGTTCTGACCAGCTGCTCTCTGTATGCAGATTCGGAAGATGACCCCAGCTTGATGAGACCACAATCTCCCTGGCAGGAATCGACTGAAAAGCTACCTACACAGAGCAACGGTCCCGTTACACCCGAAACAGCTGAAGAGCCAGGATCTATCGAACAAAAAGAAGTGGAAGACGAGACTAGCGAAGCCGAGGAGATTCATCCAGAACAAGACTCATTAGAAGAGAACGATCAGGATGTTCTTATGGTTACTGAGGAAGACACAGCCGAGGAGGAGCGTATGGTTCCACTGCAGAAGGATTCCGAAGAGAACGACGATTCTGTTCATGAGCGCGAGGAGGAAGACAACGACACGATTCTCAGCACTCAGCAAGACACAGTTGAAAACGTCACTGAATCTTCAACGCCGAATGAACTTGACAAGAACACCGATCTAAATCAGCAGCTGGAGCAGACCGTCGTCATGAACACGCAGGAAGACGAGGCCGAAAGTCAGCTACAACGGAATGGACTTGAAGGAGATATTGCGCCGACACAGATGGACGAGATGGACGAGATGGACGAGCAACTGGTTCCCGAAACGCAGCAAGACGAAGCCGAGACTATATCTGAACAGAGCCAACCAGAAGAGGCTCACAATGCACTCGACGAAAGCGACCAGGAGATGATACTTGATGTTCAGAATGACTTATCCAACGCGACTACCCAGATAAACACCCCTGAAGAATCTGCCGATGAAACCGGAGATGCCGATGAGATTCTCCCCAGCCTGTTCATCGATAGCCCAAAACACACAACGGAAGGTCTTGCGCAGCAGAATGATACCGACGATGAGACCGAGGAATCAGCACAGAAATCAATGCAACCGAAACCCGATCTAGATCGTTCGCTATCTATCGATATCGAAAACTTGCTCTCAGAAGGTATGGATTTGGAAATACACATGTCGCAATCTGAGCAGTCAGGCATTCCTGATAGTCCACCTGTCTCAAGCAGCGTGACTCAAGTATCTTTCAGTCCTTTAATCACATCACGAGACGATGCTCAGACACAGCGTCCGTTGAATTGTTCCGAATCGCCTTGCGATGAGACACCTCGGCAACAAATCAAGTATGTTGAGATGGGCCAAAAAGGTCCATTGCAATCACGGTACATACCATTTTCCAGCCAAGAAAGGACCGTGAGGCCCCATATCGAGGCCAATACTGCCTCGACTGAACCGGCAGTCTCGAATTCTTCAGTCGGTGATTCGGAAACGCAACAACATCAACAAGAGGCACCAGAGCAAACATTAGCGCCAGTGCCCTGCACCCAAAATTCATACTTCCAACCAACAGCGGAGGACACTACCCCTGCTCCGCAGCCACCATCTGCTGATATCCCATTGCGTTCCAGAACGCCATGGCGACCCGAGACGGCATCGACATTATTACCGTCAATGGTGTCATCAGATACTGGGGCAATCGCAGCGCAACCCTCGCCATCAACTTCATCATCAACATCCACATCCACATCTCCTCACCAGCCACCAGTCAATATTTTCCAAAGTAACGCTGAGCTGTCTCAAACTCCATACACCCAAGACGCCAAGGCCCACTACCGGGACGCAAAGAATACATCTGTTCGAAGCTCAGTGATACCGCGAAACTCTCAGACTATCTTGGAACCACCACAACAGCCTGTTTCGCATCGTGATTTAAAGGATTCAATAGCTCCCGCGTCACCACCTCTGCCGCCACAGCGCCTGACAGCCACAGAAAGTCCCTGGCCGAATGATCCCCATCGAGATTTCTCAGCCTCACAACCACTACCTTCACTGCGACTATCAGCTGAAGGTGCCAACGGAGCATTGGTCCCCGAAGTAATGGCGTCTCCTCCAAAGCCTAACACATCCCTATCGCGGCCAGCACCTGCAATTTCACACCCATCAGTTCCACGAATAACATCATCGTCTGAATCATCTCCCGCTCACCTTCCGCGAAATATTTCCGGGGAGTCCTCGTCGAGACCTATACCCCCTCCATACCAATCCAGAACACCTTTACCTGACTTTGCACCTCTTAACCACCCAGTCTCACAGCCAATGTCGCCGCCTCAGCGACATGCAGTGGCTCGGTCCGAAATTGCAGCTTCATACAGGCCAGCTTCGCAAGCAATGAGTTCTCCACGACAACTTGCCACGAAGATCCCTCAGCGATCCTCTATTGTTCAGAACCAAACAGTGCCTCAGACTGGGGCGTCACCTCGAATCGCTGCCATGAGTATCTCGAGTCCTGACTCCGTCATCCTATGTCCCCCAGCAAACCAACAACCACAACTATCCTCACCGCGGCAGCTCGCAATGACCCTTTCACGACCCGGCTCTGCTGTCCAAGGCATCGCCACGCCACAGATCATGCCCTCCCCAAGACTATCAGCACCTGAGGTCTTGCAGCGTAACTCTATAACCCGAAGCCCTCCATACTCGCGCCAAATGGTGTCGTCGTATCCACATGCTATGGAATTGCCCCGGCCAAACCCCAGCGTGTACGAGCGATCGGAGCCATACATGGTGGATTCGTTGGGAGAAGTGGCTGTGGTCATTTCTCGGCCTGATTCTACTGTTCAGTATTCAGTATCGCGAGTTGGAGAGTCACCACGTTTGGCAGAGATTGACTCCATCCGTTCAAGCCCCTTTGACTACAGACAGCAACCACCGTTGATGGCATCCCCACGTCAAGTGCCCATGGCTAACCATCAATCCGGGTATGTGATGCAAGGAAATATGACTCCGCCATTCAGGGAATCGCCGCAAGCTGTCATGGAACCACCACTGCCCAGCCCGACCTTGTATGGGCTCATAGCTTCGCCTCGCCAGATGGCCAGTGGCATTGCACGGCCTTCTTCAGCTATGCAAGGATATCCAGCTTCGCGAGCGATCGCTTCACCACGACAAGCCCCGATGAATCTATCACGGCCAAACACTTCTCATGACCAAGTACCACCACAAGCAGTGGCGTCACCCTACCAAGCTAGAAGTAGCCTTCCAAGATCAAGTGTCTCCCGAGATATGAGTAATACACCGAATGCCATGTCGCCACGACTTTCACAGACTGAGTTTCAAAAACCATTATCGGGGATGAGTCAGCGCAGTTCCTTCAACGGCTCTTTACCTCCTCCTGTTCCTTCGGCGAACAATTATATCCCAACCGCCCCTGAAGCGCATCGTTTCTCGAAGCCCAGACAAGAGCCAGTGTTAAATGCTCACGAACCACGCAGACAGTCTTCTAGCGCCGCCCCTTCCCATGTCCAACCTTATCATTACCAAAACCCGTCCCACGCGGTGGAGTCGACCCCGAGATCTTACCAACCGGCGTATCAGCCCGCATATCAGCCCGTGTATCAGCCCGCGACAGCCAAGAATTTCAACATTAGCCCTACTCCGCTACTCTTGAGTCTACCCCCTCACATTGCAGATCTCCTGCTGCAACGGACTGGTTATACCAGGCTGAATCATCCCGACTACCAGCCAAGTGACTTTATCAATTACGAGGGCCAATACCAATGCCCGTTCTGCAGGATGAGGATGTCCAAGGCAGGAAACTTTATCCATCATTTGCAGAAGTTGTGTCCAAGTACCGACAGGTTGCCTCAAGCACGGAAGACAAAGGCAGTCCGTCGCTGAGTTGGATAAATAAGTTGTTGCCAGATAATTGAAACTTCTGAACATTTTTAGTTCTTGAAACCGTCCGCATTTAGGAAATATTTGTTATTTGTTAGTAGTATTAAGGAAGGAATTTAGCATTGCGGGTTGACTGAAAATATGTTATTGTTTACTTTCAGACGGAGTTTGGGTGACACGAGATATGAGAAAGGCATTGTGGCCAAAGGCCAGAAACAGACACATCTTTAGTGTACAACTCGAGTAATATTATGCTCATACATGAATAACATGGCCATTATCATTAAATGCTTTGTTGCTTCTGCTGTTGGTGTCTAAATCATCGCTCAACCTATCTAGATCATGGACTTGATGAAATCTACATATAAGGCAGTGAATATCGTCCCACGAATAGTATTTCAAAAGGTGAAATTCGAAAAGCAGTCAATGACTTTCTGATCGCATATTTTCAGTCAATACACACTATCACCAAGCAGGAACAGACACCTTGTGAGTTCACGTCTCGGCTTTCGTAACATTCACCGCTCCCCCTTCAACACCAGGAATGTCAAGTCCCAACTGAGCTGTGTCCCATCCTTGCTGCTGTAGATATTCACGGAACTTTCGATCCTCAAGGGTTATGGTGTCCTGGCCGACATGGGGGATGAAGCAGAAAACAATCAGAGCAGAGAGAAGACACAAACTCGAGGAGACATAGAAGGGATATTGGGCGCTCTGCGTCTCGTTACCTCCAGCAGCCTGGATGTGGGGGAAGACGTAGGTACCAACAAAGGCACCAATCTTGCCAATGGCGGCTGCAATGCCGTAATATCGGCCTCGGACACCTGTGGCGCATGTCTTGGCTGCAAGAAGACCAATGTTGTTGCCAGGTCCTAGTTCGCCAAGGGCTTGGAAGATTCCGAATACGACAGCAAAAGCAGCGATCTGGCCAGAGATCTTGTCGTAGACGCCAGCCATGATGAATCCAACGACGGCTTGGAGCGTGACGCCGAGGATAAGGGCGTATCGGGGACCGATCCAGTCGCTGACGAATGCACCGATCAAAGTACCTGGGAGGTAAAACATGTTGACAACGGTGTTCCAGCCAAAGATGGTAGTGAGGTTGGCTCCATCGCCGTAGATGCCAGACAGGATGGAAGAAGAATAGATGCCGAAGGCGTACGAGGAGAACTTTTAGTGTTAGCAAGATTCTGACTTTGGCTCAATGAGACTTACGTTGTACAAGAACCACACAAGACTGACGCAGAAGAGTCTGAACCAGTAGTAACGCAAGACGAGCCAGTATGGAGTCTGGCGTTTCATCGACTCTTGGGCAAACTCCTCAGGTTCTTTGAGCCTCAATCGAAGGACGAAAAGGATAAGTGGGAAGACAACTCCGATTCCCAGACTCGTTCTCCAAATGGTGCCAAAGTTGCCGTTGTGACAAGCGGCGGCAACAACATCTGCTAAATGTTAGTGAAAGGGTCTCATGTGAAATCGGGATTTACTAACAAGGCACAAAGGCACCAATAACAAAGCCGAAGTCGATCATGGAGTTGGTGAATAGAATGAACCAGCGATTTCTGGTGCCCTTTTTCATCTGGCCGCTCGACTCTGCGCAACCAACACTACCTGCCGGGTATTCACCTACGACTCATTAGTATACGTTATCTTGAGGAACAAGGCTTTCGTACCTCCGATACCAATACCAACAAAGAATCGCCAGGCAGTCAGCATGTTGAACATTCCAACTGCCTGCCCGTGCCAGTAAGATCCAGCTGCCAAAGCGGTGAAGATGATGAGAATAACAGTAGACACCATGAGCGTGTTGGTACGCGACCAGTGATCAGCGAGGAATCCAAAGACTAGCTGTCCAACAACTGTTCCAACAAATGCGATATCGGAAACGAATTTGAATGCCGTTGATGAGGTGTAAACATCGCCATATTGTCTCTTGAGCACAGTGTTGACGGAGCCAATAACCTGATCACGTTAGGAGATTCACCAAAGGGCCTTCACGGTGGTCCTCACGTTATTGATGTAGCCATCGGAGAAGAGACCAGCACCACAAGCAAATACCGGGAGAACAGTCTCAATCCAGGGTCTCTGGGGGATGTCGTCGCGCGGCACATGGATGTTATCATTCTGGGGAGCTTCATCTGAGGCGTCACCCTCAGGTTTCTTGTTGAACCCAAGCATCGCGGCAGTGCACGTGGGTTTGCCAGGTCACAGTGGGAAATTGAGTTGGACTGCTGTGGGTAAGATTGCACGCCTGGTCACTGTTATATGAGACACGGGGAAAAAAGCCAGGATCACGTTTGTTATGAAAGAACAATGATGCCTCGGGTAGGATCAGAGGGCTCGGTATCACAGGATGCCTAGAATTTAAGAGAAGTAGCAGGCTCCGCTAAATACAGGGCAGGAGTTTCTTGTGGATCGTCATTTTAGTGAGGTAACATAATGAATTTGTTCCAAGAGAGATAAGCTTGCTGTGGAACAAACGGCACTATCTGATGACCAACAGCCACTTTCCTTCAGCCAACGTGTTTTAAGCAGCTCGTAAGAGACGAGGAGCCAACTAACGACATTCATTACGTACAAGGCACATTGGCCCTGAGCACTACGCGGAAAGAATCTTGCACGGTGTTTGGAAAGGGCGGACGTAACCGAGCGGACTCCCCCTGGGCCCTGTTGACGGTTGAGTTGAATGATGCACATGAATCCTTCGAGCAGCGCAACCGACGATCAAATACCAGGTTGGGCTTTTGTGGCGCCAGCGGCGTTGGCTGCTCGGCTCGAAAATGCCGGGTAGCTGCCCACGGGCTAAGACAGATAAGTCAAGTGGTGACCGGAAATGCCCTGGTTTTTGTGACTGATCGACAGGCTGTCTCCAAGCGATGCCTCAGTTTAGTGGTACTTGCCGGTCCGATATTGGGTGGCTGGGGAAAGGCCAATGCTTGGACAAGCTTTGTTGCGCACGTGAGAGATGATTGGGGGAAAGGTCGAGGTGTCAAAAGGGCAACGTTTTGATAAATTCGCCGTCACCATGAGATGACGGTTTGTCGGCTGTCATTTGTGCGTTGGTGAAAAGAAAGTATCCACGCGACCGACTTCTCCAACGACGTGCCTACTCAGGCAGTTGATGATTGGATGCAGACTGATATCACACCTTTGGGCTTTCGCTTACGCGATACGGTATATATACTGATGATTACAGTTGCACGTCATCCAACAGCCTCTATAGCTCAGTGGTAGAGCGTTGCACTTGTAATGCAAAGGTCCATCGTTCAATCCGGTGTGGAGGCATGTCATTAATTTTTGCATATTTTTTCCACACCCAAGTCTTTACCTTTTTCGCCCCTATTGTGTAAACGAAATACTAAGCAAAGTGTTTTATTCATACCAGCCACCAATCAATTCACTTTCAATTTATTTTGCATGAATATAATTTCCCAGTGTTCACTGTCAATGACAGCTTCGAGCGACAAAGCTTGTCTGTGTTCTAACACAAGACGATCAAATAGTATACACAAGCTTTCCAGCGCTCACTTTGTTGGCTCGCAACTCATCTAGACCCTTCAAGACTCCCTCAAACCCGCTACCCCCGCGATTCACAAAAGTTCGAGGAGCCTTGATCTCGCCGTCTTTCAGCAGCAGGCGGGCGATTTCCCAGAATCTCTTGGCAAATACAAACTCATCAGACATTGCTGCGGTCTCCTCGCCTTTGTTAAATGGCTCGCCAAAGACAGAGTACATAAGAGTAACATGGGGTCCATCCACGTTGGGGTTGACATCTAATAACTCCTTCTTGTCCACCGGGATGATTGTAGCGTATTTCCCCCCATCACTGCTGAGAGATCCAGCGCTAATAGCCGCGCCGTGGCCAGTGCAGTCCCAGGCGAGCTTAAGAGAGTTGTTGGTGTACTTTCGAATCTCCTCCCCAACGTTGGGTGACTTGTAGTCAAACACAGCCTCGGCTCCAAGGAACTTGAGATAGTCGAAGTTGTTGGGTGAAGCTGTCGCGATGACTCGATGACCTGATAGTTTGGCGAATTGAATGCCGTAGATGCCAGTTGCAGTGCTTCCTCCATAAATAAGGACAAACTCATCACCTTCCTTGGCTAGAGTGGGCAAAGGTAGACCTAAAGTCTTGTAAAGGCCTTGGCCCTATAATTCAGTCAGAAAAGGCATGTTATTGGCGAGTATTTACTTACAACGGTGGAGATGGAGATGCCGAGGGTAGCAGCATCTTCGTCAGTCACATTTTCGGGTGTCATGATCTGAAGGTCGCCCTTTGCCACAATATATTCAGCAAAGGCTCCATTGTCATGTTGAGTACGGTCGCTGGTATTTGTCAGAGAAGTACACATCGTTCTTTCACTATACTGACCCTCCATGGACTACTCCAGTGATTCGATCGCCTTTCTTGAAAGGTTTCGTGACACTGCTGCCGACTTTGTCCACGACACCGGCATAATCACATCCCATTCTCGAGCCGGGGTCGGCAAGGCCATAGTCAATATGCTTCCAGTCTGTCGGGTTCAAACCCACGGCATTGACTTTGATGAGTACATAGTCGTCGCGTAGCTCGGGTTTGGGGACCTCTTGGATAGCGGCCTTGCCTTTCTCGACATAAACAATTGCTTTGGTAGTCATTTTGGCCGGTGAATTTGAATTGATGCCAGAAATGTACATTCATGGCCAAACTGTAATGCTGAGAATTACCGTCTTATAAGCAAGTTCTGGACATCATATCCTACGCAGTAAATCGTCAAGTGGCGTCATGAGATGAAATTGGAGATAATTCGTTTGCACCGCTAATTGGCCATTCGAGGCTGAATAATCCTTTTACGCTATTTCACAGACTTCAGATTACCAATCTACTACGTAGTCACTTTATTTATAATCCGTCGAGTCCGTTCGGCCAGTCTGGGGCTGAATAAGAGGTCAAGGTCGGCAAAGACATCGAATTGTCAACCTCCAACACTTGGATTATGTGATGAGCTTCAGTCACAGATCAACATCAATTCCAACACTTTAAGCGAATGCTTATGGCAACGATAGCGATAACCCTATAAATCTCTTGACAAATCGACACTTTAATCTTTCAGATACTATTTCCACCATCCTGCATCACCATTCTCCTCCCTCCCGCTGTACATCAGTTCCCGTAGCATCGATATAGGGTGGGCTATTATAAGTTGACACGATTGAGACATCTAACGTCTTGTTAGTCCAAAAAACATTATCAAATTGCGCCCGATGAATGAGAATTGAAGTCATTGATATAACGAGTAGATTCATTATTCAGGAGTTTGAAAATATACTTGTGTGACCAGTAAGCAGAAATGTAGCTCATGGAAAGCGGTAAAGGCTAGACGGGAAGTCAGAGAGCTACTTTACGGATACGTGGTACTGAAGATAAAAGGTCTTTATCGTGTCAGCATTGTGTCATTTAGGGTTGATGATTTGGCCGAGCTCAATTACTCAGCTCTCAACATAAGATCGATCCTTGTGAGTAACAGTATAATGTAGTTTGTAAGGCCATGTTGACTTATCGATGGTTCCTCTTATTTCAATTCAAGCAGCTACCCGCCAATAATTTGTCCGCCGCGGTGACCCGGTTAAACCGACACGTAACAATACTTTGGGGTCTTCGAAAGATTCTTTTGTGATAAGATATACCCACATCACATTAGTGCTTATGTCTGGAAAGCTGTTATCTACATGAAAAATCTCCCCTTCCTCAACAAGACATTTTCGCCAAGAATTCGTATCTTGACCATTCTCAAATTCTGACGCGTTACCATGGATGCTTCACCGGAACTTTTTGTGACGCTCCCTAATCGCGTGCGAATCTGCTACCAGACATTTGGCGATTCATCGAACCCCGCAGTCATCCTTGTCCCGGGAAATGGTGGTGGGATGCTTACTTGGGCGGAAGGCCTCATTAAGAAGTTACAATCAGCAGACAATGGCAAGAAATATTTTGTCGTTCGATTTGATCAGAGAGATACCGGACTTTCTACCGAATTCCCAGTGCCTGCTTTTTACTCAATCGGGGACATGGCCGGGGACGTAGAGGGGCTGGCAGACCACCTAAACCTCAAGGGTTTCCATATTCTTGGCCTTAGTAAAGGTGGCCCAATTGCGTACACTGTTGCTGCACGCAAGACCGAGCAAGTGAAAACTCTCACACTCATGTTCACATCACCTGGTGTGAGCCCTGAGCTGCCCATCAAAGATGGTCTCAATCTCGGCTTCCAACCTACTCTAGCAGGTTTTGGAAATTACAAGGAATCTTTTATCAAATCCGGGATGGCTCTGTATGATGCCATGACAACGCAGCCTGATGCAGAAGAGAGGAAGGAAATTGAGGAGATGGTGACGCGAATCACGGAACGGGACATGAAAGGTGGTACGCTGTACAGTAAGGCAGCGAACCACGGCGCCGCATCGCACGAAAAGGAAGGCTGGCCAGGAGTAGATATCCTCAAGAAGATCAAATGTCCGACCACAGTTGTACAGGCGGGAAAGGATCAAGTCTTTGGAGAGATACACGGGGAAGCCCTGGTCAAAGCTATTCCGGGCAGTGTTAACTACGTTTTGTGGGACGATGTAGGCCACGAGCTGCCACGACGAATCTGGAGTCGCATGGCCCAGATGCTGCACAAATTCTGGGAGAAGGGTGAAGCGCTGTAGAGACTGGTGACGGGACGGAATAGTGCAGCACTTGATGGGGCAGCTTCACAGATTTATGAGCCTGTCCAACCACTGACCGAACCTCGGGTCGCACAGTCGGGGAAAGCCAGTTTAGGTAGTATGCAACATGAGCTCGGGTCCTCAGATGTCCTTTCCAGTTCTGATCAGAATATTCGCAGATGCATGGTACGTAAGAGATAGAAAGTGAACGCTGGAAGAGGTCCAGGCCCTCATACAGAAGACGCTGAAGCCAATGCTATGAACAGCTAGTCAGTGACATTCTCCGAGTTCTGGTAATGAACGTATTCTTCCAAGAACTGTATTTCGTGGTAAGGTATGTATCCGATGTGTTCGGAACCTTTTATCGAAGCCAATCTCTGATGTAGTCAAGAAAGATCACTGTGTCGGTGATCCACTGAGGCAGAGTAGCAGGGCTTTGTTCTGGTTATGTTGACCAGTGTTAATCGAGACCTTGGCTGTACTATAAATTGAAGCGAAGTTCCCTAGCTGAACAGGTGCTGTTTCTTCAACATCTCAAAACACTTTCGAACACGTCCAGTTTTCAGCATGAGGCTCAGTCTAATTCTCGGGCTCGCGGTGCCTTTTGTCACAGCCAAAATGTCGTACGACGGCTGGAAAGCATTTTCCATCACCACAAATGACTCCAATGCAAACATTACGACTATTCTTCAACACATCAATTATGTCACCCTTGGTTGCGGAAACCGCCGAAAGACACTTGAAGTCGCGATTCCTCCTTCTCAGCTTTCCAACTTCCAAGCTCTTGGGCTAAACACAACAATTGTCAGCCATGATTTGGGAATAGAACTTGCCAAAGAGGGCAAGTTCGAGCCGTATCAGCGTCAGGATACCCTGGATATCATGCTCCATTTTGAAGCTGACATGCATCAGGCACGCCAAAAGGTCTCGGCTTGAACGCTGTTCTGCCTGACAAGTCATACTTCAATTCTTACCACAACCTTGAACAACACTTCCAGTTTCTTACAGACTTACAAGTTTCGTTCCCAAAGAACTCTGAGATCTTTGTCGCTGGTAAGAGCGTGCAAAAACGAGACATTCGCGGTCTTCATCTGTGGGGCCAAGGCTCGAAAGGACAGAATCCGGCCGTTATTTGGCACGCAAATGTGCATGCCCGCGAATGGATAAGTGGAATGGTAAGTAGCCTCATCCGAAACGGTGCGAAGTGCTCTGAATATCCCTCGGACAGTTGAGTACCTGGCATACAAGATCATCCAAGGCTATCGGAAAAAGGACTCCCTCGTTCGAGTGACCCTTGATAATTATGACTTTTACATACTGCCTATAGTCAACCTGGATGGTAAGTCTCCTGGATCAGCAGTAAGTCATGAGACTGACGTTTTTGGCAAAGGCTTTGTTTACACCACAACCAATGACCGTCTATGGCGCAAGAATCGCCAGAAGGAGGCTCACAAATCCTGTGTGGGCACCGATATCAACCGTAACTGGCCCTACAAGTGGAATATCCCGGGGGGTTCATCGACTGACCCTTGCAATGAGACCTACCGCGGCCGGAAGCCTGGCAATACTCCCGAGAACAAGGCTCTCGTCAACCATACCACGAGCATCTCTCAGACGTCTGGTATCCGATCCTACGTCGATTGGCACTCATATAGTCAACTTATCCTGCTACCATACGGCTATGACTGTTCCGTCAATGCCACCAACGTTGCTGAGCAGATGAGATTGGCAAGTGGTGTTTCCGACGCGATACTGGCAGTCAACGGCCTGGAATTCGATTATGGGCCAACATGTCAGACTATCTACCAGACTTCGGGTGGGAGTAGCGATTGGGTCTACGATGTGGCCAAGGCAGATCTTGCCTGGGGGATTGAACTGCGACCGACTGGGTTCACTGGAAACGGGTTTGTCCTCCCCCCTAAGCAAATCGTGGAGGCTGGGGAAGAGATCTGGGCCGGCATAAGGTATCTTTTCAAGAATATTTGAGGGAGTCACGTCAACGATGGGGGGATTTAATGAATAAAGTTGTGCTATGGGTATAAGAAATAAGGGGTTAAGCTTCTATGACTCCCGGTAGTAAATTAAAAGTCGGTGAAGATCAGATCGAGGGATCTGGGCAATCGATATTCTTCGAACTCTCGTATACAAGGTCTGTACAGATACATCCGTCTGCCAAGACCAGTGACTATTTGGGCCAATATCGAAATACCAGAGACAAACAGGAATGCGGATCGGTTAGAAAATATGAGTGCTTATTTGCCAGCCCCAATACTTCCTCGTGGCTGGAATTTGGAGACTTGAATCAGCAGCCTTACTTTCACAAGCCGAGAGTCGTTCTGCAATCGGTGATGGACTGCTCGATCTGTCATATTTAACTTCTAAAGGATGAGGCGTCCGTAGCCACTACTATTTTTACTTGACGCCCCATCTAAGAAACCTACTGGCATTTCGAGCCCGATGCCCCGAAACAATAACAAAAGGTCTTGCACCGTGACGTCTACTCGTTACAAGGTAGCCTTTCAAGTCGCTGTTGATCATCATGTCGGGCATTTTCTTCTATTATAGTTAGCGCTAGCCGTTCAGCCGCCAGACTAAACACCGTCACATGCTTCGACTGTGATGACTATCAATTTTGAGTTCAGGATCACAATCAATGAGGTCGAAATCCACAATGACGAAATGAGAAACACGGCAAGTGATACTTGGAAGCTGTGGACATCCCTTCATACTCGAAGTGAGAGGCGGTACAAATTCTATAATCATACACAAATCCAAAACATAAACTCAAATTCTTGGCTTGTAATAGGAGAGTTTGACCACGGCTGAATATGCCATCTCCACTTACTTCTGCTGGCTTTGGACTATTGCAGAAAAAGTCTCACAAGCCACTCCGTCTCAGAAACTCAATGGCTGGGATCAGAATTATGATTGAAGGACCGTTGGGATTTGTGGAACGGGACGACGTATGTGTTCGGCCGCAACGTCAGCAGGTGGTTGAGGAAAGCGACTAAATATGGGCCGCAACGGGCCGTGGAGTCTAATTCACGGAGACTAAATTTCTTAAGCTTTGCCCAGAAACGTTTGATGACTGCCAAGCTGGGGTTTCCGGAATGACAATTAGAGAACATCCACCTATCTCGTCTTTACACCACTCATAACGGTTTGTTCGAGACATCGATGGTTCTAGGGCCCCATCTCCGCCTGTCTTCGTGACCTGAAAGTTGAGACATTCTGACATGGCAGTTTCCTGGCCCATTCATCTCGATGGACTGCAAATCGTGACAGCATACGGCCAAGATTGGCAACGGGGTCATATGATTCGGATGGTCTCCCGACTCGTTGAGATTTGTGATATCAGCACGAAGGTGCATAGACTTCAAGCGTTGAATGTAGGGATGACCTATTCTGTATAAAATTGAACCTTCTTGTAATGACGATCTATGCGGGGAAACTGTGCTTCCTCGTGAACTTGATGACGATCGACACAGGGATCCTGATCATGCCTCTTGAGTTTGTTGAGGGATCCGATGGTTCTATGTCTTCACTTGCCGTTATTGTAGTCATGGTGGCTGGGACTTAATACTAGAATAAACGATAGCTTGTTGATCAAAGACTGCAAGGCTAGATGAGAAACACGCATGACCATATTTTGAAATGCTAGTTATGCGGGTGGCAGACGTCTAACAGGTGGAATACGAGGCAGAAACAATACTTAGCGCTTTCGACTTCAACGACTGTCGACAAGTTGTTTCTGGCTCACCTCAAAAGTGCGTATGAAGTCTTAGCGGAAAGGACTAGAGGGATCCAGGCCACTTCTTCTTTCGACTTCTGCCAGAACGTCGAACACTCATACATCCTGTATGAGAGAAGGCATTCGACTGCGGAGTTTAGGAATATGCTATCCTTGATTTACCCCATTGTTGTCTTGGTTAACATAACGCCTCTGATATATCATGCAGCAAGAAGTCTCAAAATAGGTAGAATCATCGTGATACCTGCCCATTGGAGACATCACATACCAGACACTTCATGCTTGTGCCCAAATGGGGAAATACTAGCCCACTTTATAGGTTTCTCCCTTGAGACCGGTAATGAGATAGATGACTGCGGAAGTGGACCCAAGCCTCTGTCAACTTAGTTTGTCACATCTGGACCTCAGTAAGGAACCCAGGGAATGGCCCTTGGCGCTGACGCATCATGAGAGCTTCGCATGTGCGAACATGATTTTGAGGAGAGAAAGGGGAAGAGCTGGAAAGTACTGTCCTCATCTCCAAGTCCTGCTGGAAAAGTCTATAAAAGACCTCATCCCTTCCTCCTAAATAGTTCATCACCATCAATCACAATTACACTCTTCTATCATAACTACTTCTCAATCAACGCAAACATCTTTCAGATCTCTTTGATCCCCAAAACCATCAACATGAAGGTCTCCATGATTGCTTCTCTTCCCTTCCTCGCCCTTGCGGCTGCCACTCCTCTTCAGGTCGAGGAACGCCAGGTCCCATCGCTCCCAAGCCTGAACCCTGAATGCCTTCGTGGTATCGCCGGCATCGGTACTACCACCTGTGTTCCTAACATCGCAACTGTCACCAACCCCGTGAGCGCGCTTGCTCTCGTCACATGGTTAGTCTTTCTGTGCCATTTACTTTCATACAGACTGTTGGCTTACACATTACAGCCCCATTGGCGTGATCCTCGCTGCCGCAGTTTGCGTCCTTCGCTCTTAGAGGGCTAGAACTAGTTTATTCGTTCCTTGGAGGGAATTTGCCGACATCACGATGTTATATGGAAAAAATGTCTCAGCCATTAAACAGATACCTGAATTGATGACCTTCTGAGGCAGACTAATTGATCCTGATAAACGTGACGTTAGGATATGTGTTATCTAAAGAATGCTTAAACATGGTTGAATCACGGCATTTTTAGTACATGATTTTCCATTTTGGCAAGAGTTTTGAATGCCGGTGGTTCGTTGAAACTCGCTCTGTTGAAATGGTCAAATACGTCTTAGCGTGTATAGTAGCTGTTTCTGTATAGCTCTGTGGCTCACTCTACAGGGATCAGGCATGTATACTGTGGTAAGTTTAGCTCCCAGCCGCAACGTGTACAAGGATCCATTTTCGCAAACCAATTTACGGAATTCTTTCCTCGTAAATTACATTTCCATATCCGTGACAACTCCCATTATCGTACTACCAGCTAAAATGACGCAAAGACTCATCAATCTGACTCCTCGCGCCCTCGAATCCCTTATTGAGGACAGTCGAGCCGGCGAATTGGTGGGCCAATTGGGTCTTGTCGGAATTCACGATGAGGATGGGGAAAGACGTTTAAGCGAAGCGCCTGCGACGCGTCAAGAGCTGATTCGGCTACTTACACAGGCCTTCAATGGTCTCGTACAAAACGGAAATAGTCCATCACTCCACCTGGACTTGCGGATAGACAGTGTTGGACCAATTAAGTCTAGCCACCAAATCAAGATCATGACTGAGCTAGAAGAATGGTCTACATCGAGAAGTGCCTATCAATGCTCAGTTGATACTTTCTTTGTAGCCATTGAGGCTCTAGCCGCGAGCAAGTTACAGATCGAAACATTCAACATATTCAACGACGACGAAATGAAACTATTTGCCCTGCTCAGCGATCAACTCGGCGCCGTTGACTGGAACCGGCCAGATATTGCTCACTCATTGGCTGCTCTCAAAGGTTTATGTGTCAATATCTCCACTCCAGCATATTCCTTTCGTCAGGTTGATGGTCAAGGAGGGGCTCCAGATTGGTTGGGCAGAGTTACCGAATTTACAGCAAGTCAGATTCTGGAAGAAATAGAGAAGGAATATAATTTCGACGGTCTGCCAAAGATGATTCAGAAATGTCCTCTTCTTGGAAGCTTCGAGTTTCGCTGGCTCGGAATTCCCCTCCCAGGCCTAAAAGAGTTGCAAGGATTCAAGTTCCCTGGCTGGAAGATCCTACACCTCTTGACACAGTCACCCCACCTTCCCAGGCTCTTGCGAGTTGATCTCAAGCATCATATCACAAAAGAAATTGATGTCCTCGAGTTCATCAAGCGCACAAAGCCTATTCATCTCTACATTGGTCCCATGTGGCTCGATTCCGGACAGTATCGACTTATTTTTGACTACTGCAATAGCAAAGAGGCAGAGATTGAAGTATTTGTTGCTAGGGGACCTCTTTACCAGCTGGCACCAGAGCAGGGACAAGTTCATTTCCAGCGTCAAGGATACAATGAGGAAAAGCTTTGCAGTCCCCATTTGCAAAGAGATGAAGATGGACTCCGGAGGCCAATCCATTTTCACCTTGACACACAGGGCTTTGTTGAGGCTGGATCAACGTATTGCAATGTTGTACTTGGCCCAAACGTGGCAAAGACATTTTAAGACGGGTGAACGTAGAAATATCCTTTCTACACCACACATGTCATAAGCCAAGGTTTACAACGTGGCAATGTAACTCAATGCACAATTCATGTAGTGTGTCTCAATACAAAGTATCCAAACACCAATCTCAAACTTCTCAACCCCTAGCTCGGCGTTCTCCCTCGGCAGCAGCACATTCAAGCCCCTTGACCGTTTCGTCAACTTGCGACAAGAACACTGAGTGCGATGCTTTGGCGTGGTAATGCAATGCTCTTGGTCCTAGCATCCCTGCCATCTGTTCCTGAACGGCTGGGATAAGTGCTTTGTCTTCATCGCAGAAGAAGTACATGCACTCGATATCGTGCCACGGCTCATATGTGACGGTGTCGGTGAAGACACGTGCTGATTGATGTTTGAGTGTCTGCAAAGATCTTTGGAGTGCCTCATCACTCAGGTCGTGGTAAAATATTTTCTCCGGAGTATCCGCGTATACATAATCACCCTGCATGTGGTTAACTTTATGTTCCATCTCGTTCTTCTTATCAAGAACTTTACCTACCTGAATATTCATCCACGGCAGGAATTGCCCACCAAGCATCTGTTTGATACTCAGACCAAGTGGCGTCACGAATGCAGCCAAGTACACAAACATGACCACGCCACCAGGTAGACCCTGGCCGCGACGCTGATGATACCCCAGCCCTTTCACAGCATTGGCACCAACCAGTCCACCGTATGAGTGCACAACGAGGACGATATGATCTCCCTCGTCAGATAAACGCTGAAGGGCAGAACGAACAGCATCAGCATCCTCGTCAAGTCCTTTGGTAGGGGGTTCCGCGCCAACAGACGGGTACTCAACGGCTTCGGTTGTCCAGCCTTCGCTGTGAAGTGTCTCGCGCACAGGGTCGAAACAAGAAGCTTTGTGCCAGGCACCGGGGGCAAAGAGGATAGTTGGACGAGTGGATGACATTATGGGAGCGATGATAGTGATTTAATAGACTTTGGGGTGCCGATGTGCACTAGATATATAGGGAACGAGCATTTGAGTTAAAGCCTGTATAGCATTCACACTCTAGTCAACTAGAATTAAAGTTTCGGTGTCGAACTGCCGGTTCGAGATGGTGATGCTAAACCGCTACCAACATTAGTCTCTGGCTGCGGTGGCTACAAGGTGTGTTCATTCACTTGATGATAGGCTAGGAATGTTTCTCTTTCTCTAGACTACTTCCAAACCCAGCTTCCGAAGCCAAACTAGGGTACGTGCCGTTCGATGTGCCCAAGTTTCCATCTAAAATAGTATCATGGCCCTTGGAATCCCCAGTTCTGAGTCAGTACCTTTCGAGTCAGTCTCCGAGGCAAAACGTGGAGATGGAGGCTTTCCCCGCAATCGCGACCAAAGCGCAACCCGGAGTACGTGCCGAGACGCGGAGTTGAAGATCTCGGCATCGGGAAGGAGCAAGTGGGGAATCGGGAACCGGGTCCTCCACTATCATTTGAGTAGTTCTTGGTGACGGAGCATTCGGATATGTCTATGACGGTGCATGGTGGAGTGGAAACACCAAGTCTTATTTTTAACAATAGTATTCCTCGGTCTTGACCAAATTCTTTGTCGTTTTCCTCCGACCCAAATAATATCAACAATCAGTATGGCTACATCAAACACACCAAAACCATTCGATATCGCCATCATCGGGGGCGGTATTGCAGGCCTCACGCTCGCCATTGCCTTGCACCACCGCAATATTCCCGTTGTTCTGTACGAACAAGCCGAGGACTTTCACGAAATCGGTGCCGGTGTTTCCTTCACTCCTAATGCTGTGCAAGCAATGAAGGTGTGCCACCCAGGTGTGGACGAGGCATTTCACAAGGTCTGCACTTGGAACGGCTGGGACTCCAAGAAAAAGACTTGGTTTGACTTCTTGGATGGCACTACTGAGGATGATCAAGTAGCCTTCAGTATCGAGACTTCTCTGGGTCAGAATGGCGTGCACAGAGCTCATTTCCTTGATGAGCTTATTCATCTACTGCCTTCAGACAAGGTCCAGTTTGGCAAGCATATCGACAAGGCGGAGGAAGGTCCTGATGGCAAGATTCAAATGAACTTCTCTGACGGCTCGACGGCATATGCTGATGCTTTGATTGGCTGTGATGGCATCGGATCACGCGTTCGCAAGATCATTGTTGGAGAGAACCATCCATCAGCTCGGCCAGGTTATTCCCACAAGTATGCGTATCGCGGTCTCGTGCCCATGGATCAGGCGATCAAGGCTGTGGGAGAAGAGAGAGCGCGCAATGCATGCATGCATGTAAGTTGTCAGATCGACGGTCTGTTATAGATGCTGACAGTTGTAGATGGGACCCGATGGTCATGTCTTGACCTTTCAGGTAAACCATGGAGAGAAACTCAACATTGTTGCCTTCCGCACAGATCCCAACGAGTGGGATAACCCTAAAAAGATGACAAAGACAGCTCACAGACAGAATGCTTTGGATGATTTCAAGGGCTACAATAGCCTTGTCAGGAATCTTCTCGAGCTTACGGAAGAGACGCTCAGTGTGGTACGTAAGCACGTAATCTACATGTCTGATTGATACTAACAAAGTCAGTGGGCTATTTTTGACACATGTGACAACCCAGTATCAACGTTTTACAAAGGCCGAATAGCAATTCTCGGCGACGCCGCTCATGCAACAAGTCCTCATCACGGAGCAGGTGCTGGATTCTGTATAGAAGATAGCGCGGTCATGGCGGAACTACTCGCAGATGAGCGTGTGAAGAACTACTCAGATCTCGAGGCTGCATTCGCGGCGTTCGATGGGTCGAGAAGAGAAAGGACACAATGGCTTGTCGAGAGTAGCAGGTTTGTTGGAGATGCCTACGAGTGGCGGGCCAAGGG
Organism: Fusarium graminum; assembly: GCA_013266165.1. Classification (NCBI taxonomy): domain Eukaryota; kingdom Fungi; phylum Ascomycota; class Sordariomycetes; order Hypocreales; family Nectriaceae; genus Fusarium; species Fusarium graminum. The sequence continues at coordinate 49,690 of JAAGWP010000055.1, read as the reverse complement.
CGTGGGAAAGGATATTCCGAGGATCGAGCAGGAGATCAACAAGAGGATAGGCATCATTTCCGATGTTGAAATAGCAAAATCTTGTGAAATGGCTAGAGAGCTGTTGAAAGAAAAGCTTGCTTAAGGCGTATGACTACAGATCAGGTTGAAAATTACATGAATAATATACAGACTTTTGAATACACTGATTATACTGGATTAACACTCGGGTCCTTGCGTCCGGAATCTGCCATTGCAGATTACATGAGGTTCCAGCCTCCTCCAGGTCTGCAGGTAGCGTGTCAGTCAAAGTCTAAAAAACAGCACCCATGTGACTCACGCAATAGAATGCTTCTTTCTTTCCGCCTTGGTGAATGTTGTGATGTCGAAGCGCTGACCCCCAAGCTTGGCCCCAGCACCTCCAATGTGCTTGGTTGTATAAGCTTTGACTTACAGACATGTTAGACATTCACTCATCCTGAAGAGATCGACATTATTAACTTGGCGGGCCACTTGACCGAATTCCATATGTTCATCTTCTTGGCTCTCTGATCGCGGTTCTCCATGATCTCATTGTAGCTCTTATCGAAATTGTGAGGGGCGGCGAGCTGAATACCAGCTTCTTCGGCAAGCCCGATGACCTTGTAAATTCAGTAGCAGCACTCTTCGGCGAACTCGCAGTCAAGTTGTTCGCGACCCCATCGGACGAGCATGAAAAGGACGGTACCGAGGTTTCGAATCTCTGAATCAGGCTTGAAGACATCTTGCGCCTTGAGGGGGTCTATAGTGGCCAGGGTGAGGTAACCGACCATCTCGCTGATGCTCTCGCACTTTTCGGGGTCATCACACACTGGTGGCATCAGTACATCAGAAATTTAAGGATGAGAAGGAACACTTACTCGCGTATTCGATCAGACCGCTTCGAAGAACCATGGCAATACCCTCCACCTCGGGCCAGGTGTCACGGTAGCTAGCCTTGGGCTTGAAGACCGAATCAAACTGTGCGAACTTTGTACGAGTGAGCCAGCGAATTTCAGGCTGGGGTCTCGAGTGTGACTTACTGCGTTCTCCATCACCTCGTGCATGCCGTATCCTGTGAAGTCATTATAAATATGGAGGTCGAAGTCGTCCTGGTCGCGTTTGAGAGCTTCTAGTTGTAACCAGGTGAAGCGATCGATGCCGCGCATAGTGAAGGACCAGGGCCAGTCTGGATGAAGTGAAGCGAGCTTGTCGTAGGGCTTCTTTTCTCTATTTTTGTCTGCGCCTTCATCTTCTTTGTCTTCATCCTCGTCCCCTTCGTCGTCTCCATCTTCATCGTCCTCGTCCTAGCCCTCGTCTTCATCAAAGCTACGACCACGTTCTGCCCCGGGAATAGGATGACAGACAAAGTCCCAATCGTCGGCACCCTCGTCATCAGGCACGGTGTTATCTTGCTTCATGGCTTCATCTCTCATCTTCCACTTGGAAGCTGTGAGCTTAAGCGCCTTCTTGTTAGCCTCAAGCCAAGGGCCGTAATCCTCCCACCACTTGCGACTAGCCAGATTCATAGATCGGTCGGGAGTCGCGCAATAGTAGCGACCCATCGCGAAGGCATAGGAAGGTTTTCAATGACCTTTGGCTCTGCACACTCACGGGGCATGAACTGAGGCATCAGAGCCTCTCCTTTGGGTCCCTTGGAGATACGACGCTTGCGCGACCCTTGAGGATCATTGACCTGTTCAGCTTGTTCCTCTGTCGGGGCGTCATTGGTTCCAGCGCTTTTAGACGCGCGCTGGTTGTCGTCAGCCTCATGGGCCCGCTTGTTTGCGGCTTGGGTGGATTTTCTGGGCGGCATCTTGGACTGTACGAACGACGATGAGTAAAACAGGACGCAACGTCAGAAGGGATGAGACTTGTTGGATTAGGGGGTTTGAACTTAAATTCTTAAGCGCGAGTACGACTTACGACATGGCTGCCATAAAAAGCAAATCTCCATGTTAATCACAAGCGCGTCCGTCTGCTACCCTGTAGATCGTCGTGTCGCGTCCATAAACACACGAAATGGCAAACAAGTTAAAAGAACGATCAGGCAGATTATATTAAACCGACTCCTGGAATAATCTAATCAGCTTGAGGAACAATTACTGTATTGTCATCGGTGGTTTGCTGAAGTTGCGTGAATTGTTTGGGGATATGCAAGCTGTAGAGATGACGTTCAGTTAACAAAATACCTAACAAGATCGTCCCAACCGTCTCAGCACCATCACCAAACGTCACATGGATGATAAACATTCACCTTGATGTAAAGCAAAGATTCAATATATCAAGTCGCCCCAAATCCCTTGTTGCCCCATTCTGCTAACCTCTCCACTGCTCAACTGTGACAGAACTGTCAGGATGATCATCATTCTCAAAGGATGTTGGATGCTTACCCGTCATGCCCAAAGCCCGAGCTTCCTGAATGACAGCCTGAGGAATATGGTCTTCCAAGCTCTCGTGCTCAGGCTTCCAACCAAGGATTGTCTCGGCTCGTTGAGCCCCGCTACGCGCGTTTGTCCCCAGCAAGACTGATCCACGAGGGATAAGGCGATCAATTTCCTCTGCGTCAACCTCGTCCACCTCGTTGCTCGGGATTAAGTTGAAATCATGAGCAGCTGTAGCGAGTCGTCGGGAAATCTCGTGGAACGACTGAATATAGGATGTTAGTGCGATACAAGCCTGCTGATCCTGCAAATCTTACCAGCTCCCCAGCACCTGTGAAAAATACACCCTTTGCCCCCCAGACACTGTCATCTTGATTGCCCTCAGCCGCCTTCTCGATCAGTAGGAGAAACATGCGACTCAGGTCCGCGATGTGAATGTTGCCCCAGCGGCTCTCACCAGAGCCGACTCGTAAACCCCGTTCACGTTTCAATACCGCACTGGCAAGGTCTGGAATCTGCATACTACGCTGATTACCAGGCCCACGGCCTTGACCATAGATGATGGGAGGAACGACGAGCGCTATCTTGACCGGCGATTTCTGCTCTGCTACCGAGAAGATGTAGTTGTCTACAGCGCGGCTGGGGTATTGCTTGATATGGGCTTTGATGGAGTCGACGCCGGTGAGATCATTGTAAATGACATCACTGCCTGAGCCAAAAACACGCGACTTGTCCTCTAGTTCACCAGCGGCCAATGCACTTGCACCAGAAATTTGGATGTAATATGGTGATTTCGAATCCTTTGATTTGTTGGAAAGCGACTCAAAGATTGTTTCAACACTCTTGAGATGGCCCGTCGCAGCGAGGTCTGGGATCTAGTTAATGCACGCCAAGAGGAGTGACAGATGATGGATGGCACTCACGGACCACAATATCGGCATCTTTGGCTTCTTGAGCGATAATATCTGTATCGTCAAGTCCTCCGTTGACGATCTCAACCTGGCTGTACTTTTTCACAATGGTTTCTCCCTTGGATGCATCTCGAACTAACGCGCGCACTTTGTATTCTGGATGTGACTCGAGTAGTAAATGGAGAATGTCGCCACCGATGTAGCCCGAAGCGCCGGTACTGACAGAGAAAATGGTTAGGAGGATTTAGAAGAGGTGAAGTTGGTGCTCTCACAGAAATATCTTGGTCATGATTGATCGAGGCGAAGAGGCAAAGTCGCGATGATATCTGAGGTGTGTGAATTCGGAAGTGGAAGAATGCAAACGTGAAAATGCGTGCCGTGAATGTCAAAAGTAGCAATTCGTCATCGGCCATGGCGCCGGTGAAACCATTTCGGGAGGGAGGTCCCTAATCTGCTTCAAGCATCACGCTTCAGTTCTACAGCAAATGAATGGTGTTCATTGCGCTGGATCTGTGTCAGCACGATATTAGGTGTTCTTCTGGGGAAGTCTTGCACGCTACAGTCGGGCGACCACTGGAGCTCAGCGAGCACGACAGTGTAATGCCAGTGGCTTTGCCAAGCAGGGCTTCTTGAGAGCTTCGCACATCATTAGCTTGTATGTGTACATCTCTCATATAGATATAAATACATCATAATTACTGCATACTATGATGCTTGCTTTTATCGCCCAACTCGATCAACTCGAAGGATCATTCCTTCTTTTAGCGCTCTTCAAGATTGGGGGCAGGCTGCTGAACATCACTGTCACCCCCGCAAGCAAGTCCCACACTTCGGGAGAAGAGACACCGAGTCGCATCCCCTCCCTCGTCTTGGCAATGTCATCTTGTCATGATGCCTCTCGATAAATACCACGGTCGTTGCCTTAATCTGTTGATTCCATCACATCATCAGATTCACCGCTGTTAATTATGGCCGAAAGTCAACCGACAAGAAAACGATATGCCGTGGTCGGCACCGGCGGTCGCTCGAGTTTCTTTTACTCGGCTATCGCCACCGAGTACAGCAAAACCTCGTGTATCGTGGCCCTCTGCGATACAAACCAGACTCGCATGAACTATGCCAACTCCAAACTCGAGTCACTAGGACATGGCGAGGTTCCAACTTTCCTCGCCAGCAACTTTGACGAGATGATCAAAGAAACCAAGCCTGACGAAGTCATCATCACAACCATGGACCGGACACACAACATATACATCGTTCGCGCTCTAGAATTGGGCTGCAATGTCATCACAGAGAAGCCCATGACTATTGATGCCCCTAGATGCAAGGAAATCTTCTCTGCAGTTGAGAGGACCGGACAGAAAGTTCGAGTCACCTTTAATTACCGATATGCACCACATAACACGAAAGTCTTTGAGCTGCTCAAGTCAGGGGCTATCGGAAAGGTCACAAGCGTGCATTTTGGTAAGCTTAGATATTAGTAATAACGCTGAAAGGATAAATAGACTGACACAAAGGCAGAATGGATGCTCAACACAAGTCACGGAGCTGACTACTTCCGGCGCTGGCATAGAGACAAGCGCAACAGTGGTGGTCTGTTGGTGCACAAGTCAACCCACCATTTCGATCTCGTCAACTTCTGGCTGCAGACCCGACCCCAGACAGTCTTTGCCACAGGCGATCTCAACTTTTATGGCAGGGAGAACGCGGAGCAGCGCGGCCACACGAAGTTCTACACGCGCGCCCACAACAGTGAAGTTGCCAAGTCAGACCCGTTCGCTCTTCACCTTGATCAGAATCCTCAACTGAAGGCTATGTATCTCGATGCAGAGCACGAGGACAGCTACTACCGCGATCAGAGTGTCTTTGGTGACGGCATCAGCATCGAGGATACCATGAACGTGCTTGTCAAGTACCGTAACGGTGCTAGTCTTTCCTACTCGTTGACGGCTTATGCGCCTTGGGAGGGTTTCCGCGTCAGCTTCAACGGTACTGGGGGACGACTAGAGGTTGAGATCGTCGAGAACAGCTATGTCAATTCTGGCGGCGACCAAGCTGCTGAGGGTTCGATTGAGAGTCGCAAGATACTGTTACGACCTCTTTTTGAGAAGCCACGAGAGATCAAGGTGGAGGAAGGAGTTGGTGCCCACGGGGGAGGTGACACTGTGCTGCTCAATGATCTCTTTGGAACACCAGTATCAGACGAGTATATGCGAGCTGCGAGCCATATTGATGGTGCTGCGTCTATACTTACTGGCATTGCGGCTAATAGGTCTATCGCGACGGGGCAGGCCGTCAATGTGGATGATATTTTGATGGTTCCATATGCGTAAAATTCTCATGGTACTATTATTGTTATAATAAAGATGAAGACCTCATGTAATATCCCTGAGATGGATTGAGTTTACATGTGGCCCGTCAGCCAAAGCTCTAGCTACCTTTCCGCCCTTCTGTTGTACTAAGAAACAGGAAATGATAGAGATGGTTGCATGTATATGTTGAAATCAAATTTCACTGCAAATTTAGCCCATCTCCGGCGTCTTGTTTGTTCTCGGTCAAAGCCTTGTGCCAATCTGCAGGCTTCGTAGAGCGCCTTGCAGGTTGCCTACCCACCCTTTTTTCACTGCAATTTTAACGTGTGCGAGACATCGGAGGAGAGATTTTGAGTAATAGCTGCTATTTACTAGTGTCGCTTGGTGACATGCTACGCCGTGTTGCTGCACTGAAGCTTGAAGACTCGAACTTCTTACGCATTGGGCTGAAGGGAGACCAGGACGAGAATGGTGTCGGGGGGTTTCAGTGCATTGAACTGCAAGTACAATTACCGCCAAAGACATGCCCACGTTGGCTAATTATTAACCCTTGAGGAATCACCGGGTGACTGTTTTGACCACCGGAACATTTATATGATTCACTGGAACGTTTAAATGTGTAATTCAACCTGTTCTGAAGGGACACTCCCAAAACAAACGCCTTCCACTACGTTCCATTGCAAGGCTATTTGAGCGACACCCCAGCCGCCCTGTGACCATTTCACCTTTCCAACGCCCCACTTCGCTTGTTGTGAGCAAAGCCGACGTGTTAACAGACATAATCTTGTAAAATCTCAATTTGTTTTCCATGAATCGATCATGACAAGCTAGGTACGGCTTAGCCCTAATTTATTACTCCACAAATGTCTTTCTTTTTCATCTTCTTCCATTCTTTGATGTCCCCGTGATACCCTATTACCCCATGAAAACACTAACCCCGCAAAATTGCTCCATGAACCCGGGGAGATTCGGGGCACTAGCCAACGCTTGTCCGGACCGGTGCACACCTATTAGCTAACAATTTGCTCCAAGTCTGCTGCAGTTCAACACCATCGTATGCGAGGCCACAATTCTTGGCTAATTTTTACATAACCACTGAGAAGCGGCTTGAAATGCACGAAGGAGAAGAATTTATTTTTACGAAATGGGACAAGGGAGGCTACATATAAGAAAGCTGACCTGCCAAGTCCTTGGGTTCAGATGTATACTTGTAGTGCACAATTGGAACTTCACAGTCAACATTGTCCAAAGAAAAATACGTCAGAAAGTATGACTTCCAAAGATATTGAAGAAATGCGATCGTGCTCGCCCTCCCTGATGGCTCCAAGTCCCAACCTCCAAATTGGCAATCCTGTAAGGAAACCCTCCCTCTTTCTATAGTTTGTACTGATAGGTTATCCCATAGTCGCCTTTGGCCATGGGCACATTTGCAACGACCTTGCTTACCTTGTCCCTATCAATGATGGGTTTCCGAGGCGTCGAGACTCAAACCATCTTCATCGGGAATCTGTGCTTGGCTGCTGGCCTTTGCATGTTTGTGTCTGCTCAGTGGGAGATGGCCAGAGGAAACACGTTTGGATATTCTGCTCTCAGTGCTTATGGTGAGTCAAGAGCATCTATACTCCAGTTCTTTGGGATTTGACAGTGAGACTAACGTTCTGACTAGCTGTCTTCTATGGTGGCTACGGGGTTATCCTTTGCCCATCTCTCGGCGTTCTAGAGTCGTATGGAGGAGCCACCCCGGAATACCACAATGCTCTTGGGTTTTATGTTCTGAGTAAGTACACTGACAATCATTCATGCACGTGCAATGACTGACATAACATTAGTCTGGGCAGTCTTGACACTATTCTTCATGCTGGGATCGGCTCCCATGTAAGTATTCTTTTTTGGCTGATTATTATCTGATAACTAACATGTCCAGTAACTTGGTATCATTTGGTATCTTCACTACTATATTCATTTGCTTCACCCTCGACGCGGCATCCAACTTTGCTCATGCTGATGGAAAGCTCGACATTGCGAAGGATCTGATGAAGGCTGCCGGTGTCTTTGGATTCATTTCTGGGCTTTTGGGGTACTACAGCTGTGCTTCTTCCATGTGTGCTGATGCTCTTCCATTCGAGTTGCCCTGTGGAGATACATCACGTTTCTTCAAGAAGACTCATAAGCAACTATGACGTAGAAAGACTGTCATTACTATCGAATACATGATTTTGAATCGCCTTTTTTGAACCAATCACTTCGTCTTTCCGTCTTCCTTCTCGTCTTCTTTGACTTCATGCCAATCCCCGTCACCTTCGGCACCATCTTTGAGATCCCCAGGCGGAGAGACCACTGCAGCGGTGGGCTTCATTTGCCACAACTTGGTCCAGAGTAGAATTTGAGTTCCGATAATCAAAACACCGCCCGAGAGAACAATCACCCACGCTGCCACTATGGCGGCAGTGATTGGTGAATAGACTATGAACGCGAGCATACGCGGCTTGACTGAAGGATATGTGCGTTTGACCAACCCGAAGGTGATTCGCCACGCAGATTTGAGCACCCATGAGCCATGAAGTAGTTGAAGCGGGAACATCAAGGTGCAGATAAATAGAGCGACATATTGACGAAGGCGTGATGTGACGCGCTCTTTAAGCCAGAAGCCAGGTCGTGGGGGCTTGTCTTCAGGCTTCTCGTCATTGTCCGGGAATGAGTCGACTTGTTTTGTTGACCACCAGCAGTTAACTAGAATGAGGATGGCAAGTGTCCAAAAGAGGTCGCTTTTGACATAGTCGTAGCGAGCAGAGTCCGAGTACCACCAAGAATTATAAGTTGGGCGGTAGCCTCTGGTCCTCATTATGGCGATTGAATATTGAGTATGTGCTGAGCTCCAGGATTGGAAAATCTTTTCATATGATATTTAGGAATTCTTTGCTCTTTATTATGACCGGAGACTGCGGTGACTGTTAAACGGCTGCCTAGTGACGACTTTATTTCTCCGCATTCCACTCTGCATATTGGTTTCATTGGTTATGCTGGAGAAGCTCATTTGGGGTCCAATTCTCAGTCACTGTAGATCATCACTGTGCCTCGCTGTAGTGCAATCCTCTCAGCTGTAAGGATAACTCCAGGCGTTGTTGCTCAATTTTCTTCCAACGACATCGTCTGCTCATCCTTCAATTTATGGATATTTGCATATCAACGCAAAGTTCAGCGGGTCGAGTTAATTCTATAGCCTCCACTGGCGGGACATTGACTGTTCCAAGTTAGCGTCTTTGCTGGTCCTTGTTGCCTTTTAATCGCAGCCTGGCAGGCAACAACAAAAAACAACATTAATACTTCACTCGACCAAAACTATAGAGTTCTACACAGCACAGCCGCAAACTCGCCCCCAATCCTTTCATCATGACGCGTCATCTTTACATACCCCTTGAAATCATCCTTCAGGTACTTGAAGCCTCCATCCCATTGGGCAACCCAAACCGCATCCTCAGTGTCGCAACTCTAGAAATTCAGCAACTTGTCAATTGGGCTAGAGTTTGTCGGGGTACATACGAACCCGCTACTCGATTCTTACGGCAGCATTGTGTGCACATCGACTCAGAACATCGCCTGCAGAATTTCTTAAGATGCTTAAACTACTCGAAAGACCTAAAAGAGAGCGGCCATATTTCAGCTCTCCCAAGGACTATACCACTTTTTGAAGTCTCCTCCATTTACTTGGGACTAAACCAGGAAGAAACTCAATCACTGCGAACGGCTGCGTTGATTCGGGACGTCTTGACCAAGCTCGGTGGATCTGTGCGCCGTCTCATTGTTGACTTGCCATTTCGCAAGATCGCTCAGCAGCACAGTATCGACGCGCACATGGATAGTATCTTTTCTCAAGGCCTCCGAGCATTAAACAATCTTGAGGAATTCGTGACATTGGGTGGCCTGCCAGTTTTGGAGTTTTGGAGAAGCGAACTCAACATATGCGACGTGTGGCCCAAGCTGCGCCGGCTGGCTGGATTCAAGGTCAACTTGTCTGAAGAGACCCTTTGGTACAACGTCGCCAGACACCGCACTATCGAGCACCTAGTTATTTCGATGCCCTACTTGCTGCGACAACAGACGTGGAATATCAAGCATGCTGTTGGCGGTCAAGAGTGGAATGCGGAACATGGTGGCGACTCAACCTACGCCCGTCCTCTCAAGATTGTTGTTGCGAATCACGAGTATAGCTCACCTATCATTGACACGAGAGACGGAGAATTGCATGACCCCTCAAGTCTTCTTGATGTTTCGGCTTATGAGATACCTGTGATTGCAAAAAGGGTAGATTGGGTATGCCGAGAGTGGTTAATAAGGGCCGCGAAGGAAGACACCCTTTGGGGGTGAGGTCACAAAATGGCAGCTGTTATTTGGGATATCATCAACTCAGGGAATCGAAATTTAGAAGGTTAGATGGAAATGTGGCTGTTGCACTTATGGAGCTAAGTAAACAAGATATGGTACACAAGCCAGTCTGGTCAGTTCCATCCCGTATTCGTGAGAGCATTGGAATATAATGTCTGTATTGGTCTTGCAGCACCGTATCTTATCTCAGCCTTCTTCTCAGTCCCTATCGTATTATCTCGGCCCCCGCCGATTGCCATGTCCTCCGCGCAGCTCATTTCCCTCCACCGTCCTTAAACAGGTCACGATCTGAACTAAGATACAGGGTTTCTTTGAGGGCACGCGACCATTGGAAGGACTGTTTTCCCTAATAACGCCTCGGATGCGTGAATGCTGACTAGTATGTATTGACTTTATCGCATTGCTCGTATCTAATATCCAGGTACTGTGGTCTAGTTGGTCATGACATCTCGTTAACACCGAGAAGGTCCCCGGTTCGAGCCCGGGCAGAACCTCACTTTTTGCTCTCTTCCCAGCACATGATTTCGGTATCGAAGAGGACCAGCCTTTTTGAATACTTCCTCAAGGGTGAGGAGCAATCCCCTTCGTAAAGTCGTCTACTGGCTCTTATCCATATGTACAGAGTCAGCATATGACGTATGGATCCCAAAACGTCAAAGCTATGGCTTGGAGAAGTTGCCTAGAAACAGGGAAGGATGCTGGATTATTGGAAGCCGTCCATTTAATTGGCTAACCCTGCCTAATTCTGCATTGTTTCTGTCACTGACCCCAGCCTTATTCGCCGTTTTTGTGATAAGGTCTCAGATCGCCGACTCGCTACTGCCGCTCTGCACAATGACATACAACGCAACATATCAGTGAACGTGTTTATAAACCTTCTCTGTAGCTGTCACTGAACTTAGCCTCGGTCACTTTTCTTTGATCACCAATCCACTGCTACCCAGTCACCTAGTATCAATCAGTACCACTATCCATAACATGGCACCCTTCAAACCCCACCCATTGCCATTCACAAGTAAAGATCCAAGGATGAAAGATCCTGGGGGCGATTTTGTTGATGCGGGCGACAACGGGCTCAGCGAATTTTCTGGCTCCATCTTCTCTTGCCCTTTTATAGTCGCCACTGAGCCTGTGTATGCTTTCGCGAGGCAGGTTAAGAAAATAAGAGTAAAGAGGGCAGATAAGAAAGCGGCGGAGGAAAAAAGGGCACACGGAAATCTTAAGGAGAAATGGCATGAGTAAACGGATGAACGTAATGAATCAGATTACCAGGGTTATGTGAATGAGGCGTTAGGATCTGGAACGAAGAGAGACCACATATGCTGATCTTTATGTTTGGGTATCATGCTGTCCCGTGTATCATGCAATCAGCAATTGGCCCAAGGGAGGAGACAATCAGCCAGCTTGGGTATTAATAGGCATCAACTGACAAACAACCGTCCAGTCAAACGGCATAGTGCAGCGAGAAGACGTGATATTAATGGTGGAATTCAAAATGAATTTGGGTTATTTATTTCCTGGTGCCCGCCTAATGGCCGTGGAGCCTTACCAGGCACCGCCACAAATATAGGCAACACTAGCTGGGTCTGACTCAATTGAAAGTCAGCCTTGGCCCCCGCTTAGCTTTACTACTTAATCTTGACGAAGAACACATCCATCAGCAAAAAGAGAGCACTTCAACATGTCTTCATCTCAAGAATATGCACAAATTTCGCCTCGAGAGTCCCGCGTTATCGGTGCATTACTAGGCGTTCACGCCGGCGATTCGCTTGGTGCCACGCTCGAGTTCAAACCACATGGGGATATCGCCCGTCACTATCCGAATGGCCTTCGAGATATCGTTGGTGGCGGCCCATTCGGCTGGTCGGCAGGTCATGCAACAGATGACACTGATATGACCCGAGGAGTCCTGCTAGCTTATCACGACTACAACTGCCTCAATACCGGCGGCGATCTTGCACGTATGGCTGGCGACTACTTTATCAAGTGGTTCCGAGGCGACTGGCCGGACAGACGACCAGGAACAGCTCCCGACGACATTGGTTGCGCCACCTCCATTGGCTTGCACAAGTTCAAGAACAAAAGAGACCCTGACAATGCCGGAGCCGGAAAGGGGAGTGCTGGGAACGGGAGTTTGATGAGATGCATCCCCACGGCACTATTCCAACCAGACCCCGAAAAGCTTATTGAAGAGAGTCAGCGCATCAGCAAGATCACACACGACGACAAGAGATGCACAATCTCATGCGCAGCTTACAACGCCATAGTGTCCAAGCTCATTGATCAAGTCAGCCCCGCAGATGCTATCGAGGCAGGTCTGAGTGTGGCAGAGACCCTCGAGGGATCCTCCACAGGCCCAGTCTACGGCGCGATTGAGCTCGGCAAGTCTCTCAGCATTGCGAGTATGGCTAAAAATGGACCTGTACCAGAGTTGAAAGGTCGATGCAGCGGATACGTGCTCGAATCTTTGACCATCGCTATTGCCGCAATTCTGGACAGCAGAAGCTTGGAAGAGGTCGTGGTAGACGTTGTTCGTATCGGATGGGACACGGACACAAATGCAGCGATAGCTGGTGGGATCCTTGGCGCCAGAGACGGAGTAGCGGCCATTCCTGCTCGCTGGAGATCGATCCTGCAGTTTGGTGAAGAGTTCGAGACGATTGCATTGAAGTTGATGCGAAGATCTGATGGATAAATGTCGCGGCAAGGTTACTTGGCCATATGCCGTTATATCCGGAACATGAGGTATGTGTCACGTTAAGGGAGAGAGGATAAGTAGAGGATGCTCCAAACAGCAAGCCACTCAATAAACTAAGTTCTGTATTCCTTTATTTTCAATGTTATGATCCTCTCACATCCCGAGGTCACGATATCACCGACCGCCGTTGACGTGCAAATCTCCCATAAATATTTGTGGTCTAATGAATGTACTGAGTCTCCACACCGGCTTCAGCAATTGACAGAGACGGGGGATCAGCATTACTCCACCTCCGGATCGTATCAAGACCATTCTCCTACGTAGTACTTTGCAGAACGCGACGCGGCCCCGCTCAAACAAGGTTCAACGTCTGAATTATCCTCGGGATAGCGTCGATTGATACGCGTGATGCTAAATGCGGGGTTTGCTATCCTTACCTATACTCCCCCACGGAGTTACTTTTCCGTCCGCACCTCACTTACCCCCCTAATCCCTCTCTCTCACTTATCCGTTCGTTCAGCCTCTATCACAATACGAAAAACATATTCACCTTGCGTGCGCATAGACGTAGCTCCGATGACTCCAGAGCTTCCTATACTCCCGGTGTCTTCGGAAGATGCCAACAAGGGCAATGCTTCCAAGAAGCGGAAAAAGAGTATAGTGAGAGTCAGGGTGACTAGGGCATGTGACGGATGCAAGAAGTAATGCGACCCAGGCATCTATCGCTGCTAATCCTCCCAGCTAATCAGTTTCGTGCGTGTTAGGCGGAAGATCAAGTGCAATGGCATACAGCCGTGTAAGTTTTGCACTAGGACAAGGGTCTCTTGCACCTTTGAGTCAGCCTATGCAAGAGGCCGTCTGCCTGTCATACCCTCTGCGGATGAGGCTGATCACCAGACAATAACGGTTTCGACTCAGGATACAATTCCTGCTAGCCAACAAAACAGCCCATCAGACTCATCCCAGCAGTACATGGCCAATCAAGTCAGTGAAGTGCCGCGCCAGACCGTTGAAGTACAGGACTATGGCATTTCATCTCAACTTGTAGCACTAGGTGCTCAAGAGTCCCGAGCCGTGACATCGGTGCAACAGTCTCCGGAGCCGTCGCAGGAGGATCTCCAAGGACACTACATCGGTCCAGCCTCTGGCGTGTCGTTTTTGCTCAGGGTACAGAAGCGCATGCATCAAGCCATATCCTTCTCTGGACCAGGAAGTATCTTTACATTTGGCGATGCTCCCCTAAACAATCCTGACTATGATCCAAACTTCTGTATGATGCTTCCTAAAGAGGATGGTCAACGCTTGGTCGACCGTTACTTCGACTTTGCGATGCCTACTTACAGGTTTCTACACAGACCTACCATCCAAGAATGGTTTGATGAGTTTTATGAGACCCTGGGAACTATGCGTGACCCGAACAATGCTGCTGCCAAAATCGCATTACTGTTCATGATTCTGGCTCACGCTAGAGTTTACATGCCGGAGAATGATAGGCCAGGGCCATCAGACTTGAGGTGAGGAAGCCGTTCGGACCTGGAACCTTGACTAACACACCATACATAGCTCCAGATACTATTTGGCTGCTGACCATCAACTCTCCAAAGAAAGTGGTTCGATTCGTCTGACCAGTGTACAAGCTCGACTCTTGCAATGCTATTACCTAGGGTCACAATCTCGCGTTAACCATTGCTGGAGTCAGTTTGGTATCGTGACAAATCTGGCACTTGCTATTGGCTTGAACCGGAACAAGCGGCCCGGTATCGCGAGCGGACTGAATCATATCCAAGTCGAAAGTCGCCGAAGGACCTTTTGGTGTGCTTATACCCTTGACGCATATCTCAGTGTGTCCTTGGGTAGGCCGCGTAACTTCCACGATGATGATATAGACACAGAGCTTCCTGCTTGTGTTGACGATAGCGATATCACCAAGGATCATATAAACCTTGCCAGTTCTGCAAAAGGTTACTCGATCATGCTTGCACCTTTGGGACATATGAAGTATGTCAACAATCCATTGCTGAATATATGTACTGATGCGTGTTTAGGCTGGCTCGCATTATAGGCCATATTCTCCGTGCTCTTTACTCTGTCAAGCCCATATCATCTAGCCAGCGAACGGAAGAGACGCAGCAAATCTCCAAAGACTTGGTAGACTGGCGTGCCGAGCACTCTCGGTTTCTTGATGCAGATTACTTTAGCACCTCGTTTCTCGTCCCTATTGTTCAGCGACAGCGCAATGTCCTCAACATGACCTATTGGCATGCTATAATCCTGACCCACCGCCAAGCTGTCTTGAACAACTTTGCGCGGATCTCAAGGCAGAACCGTAGAGGAAGTGCAAACGATATCTTAACGCAGGAAAGCGTTCAAACGTGTCTTCAGGCCTCAATGGACACTGTCGGTCTGATTGAGGACATGGCAAGAAACGGGCAGATGTTTCGCGCGTTTTGGGTATGTAAAGAAAATCCTCCATGTTGTGAAGAATACTTACTATTTACAGGCCACGGCGTATTTCGCCTTCACTGCAGCAATGGTCCTCTATATCTACGTGATTCAGAAGTGTGCATCGCCCCCAGAAACCTACGTTCAATACTTCACAGCAGCCACTCGATGCCAATCGCACATGTCAAGCATGGTTGAAAAAGGTTCACTATCGGAAAGATACTGTTTTTTGCTAGAGGAACTACGGATAGAAGCGTTGCGTCAAATTAATCGGATCCATCCGTCAGCAAGCGTATTCGGAGGGCTGGAAGGATATTCGCAAGACAATGGCTTTCCAAACACCATACCAATGGATACACCGAGCGACAAGACTTCGTATACGGACCTAATGGGGGAGAATAGGATAGACTATAACGGCATGTCTGGCGTAGATTTCTCTGGATGGGGTCAGTTTGCGTCCATGATTTCCTCGGGGCTAGGGAATCTGGATGCATTTTTGGACGACGAAGTCTTTAGACTTTAGGTAAAGCAGTTTATATAGTCTGCGAAAAGAATTTCAAAATCATATACAGTTGTAGCCTTGTCTTGAATCACCACAATGTCTTTCACGGATACAATGTCATGCAATGCCTCGGGTATAATGGCCAATCAATGATCTCGATACGATATCGGCTTAACCTTTGTGAACCGGTCTAAAGCCCACATATCTATCGGAAAAGCTCGCCCGCGCACCCCTGTCCAGTCACAGATCCGCCCAAGATGTTGGAGTGGTCTGGTTGGAGCGGTACAAGGACAGATTGTCTAGAATTCCATGTCTATCTACCAGATTCTGACACTCCAATTAAGAGCGCAGATAACCAAAAGTACTTAATTGGTATTCGTCCAGCCACACCAAGCAGCGTAAACAAACAATTTGTATACTTTCCCCTCATCACAAAATTCCCAAAATGGCATCAGCAGTCTCAAAGCGCCTCGAAGGCAAGACCGTGCTCATCACCGGTGCGTCCTCTGGCATTGGAAAGTCGACGGCCTTTGAGTTTGCTCGCACCAGTCCCAAGAACCTCAAGCTAGTTTTGACGGCGCGCCGAATTGACACTCTCCGTCAAATCGCCGAGGATATCGTGAAGGAGGTTGGAGACGGCGTCAAAGTGCATCCTGTTCAGCTTGACGTAAGTAAGCCAGATGAAGTGCGCTCATTTGTGAGCAAGCTTCCGACCGAGTTTAGCGAGATTGATGTGTTGGTGAACAACGCGTAAGTCTTTATACAAATTTCTCCTGCATTTTGACTCACAAGATATACGCAGTGGTCTTGTAAAGGGTGTGGATAAGTCTCCTGAGATTAAGGAGGAGGACATCAACATTATGTTCGCTACCAATGTCACCGGTCTAATCAATGTCACACAAGCTGTCCTTCCCGGTATGCTCAAGCGTAACAACGGTGAGGGATCAGGCGACATCATCAACATTGGCTCGATTGCAGGCCGTGAGCCTTACGTCGGCGGGAGCATCTACTGCGCCACCAAGGCTGCCATTCACTCTTTTACCGAGAGTCTACGAAAGGAACTTATCTCCAAACGTATTCGAGTCATTAGAATCGACCCTGGTCAAGTTGAGACCGAGTTCTCAGTTGTTAGGTTCAATGGTGACAAGTCGAAGGCCGACGCTGTGTATGCGTAAGTTACTAGGGCTTTCCTCTTGACATTCAGAAGCTAATGTTTAGTAGTGGCTGCGAGCCTCTGACCCCGGACGATATCGCAGAAACTATAGTTTTCGCTGCCGGTCGAAGGGAGAACGTTGTCATTGCAGACACTTTGGTCTTCCCTAACCACCAAGCCGCGGCTACCATTCTGCACAGGAAGTCTACATAGAGCATATAGAGGCATAATTATATAAGCATGAGAATAAGCCATCAAAGAAGTTCCCGGTTACTCACGTCGCAACCAATGTTGAATAGCCGCCTTTGATACTAGGGTACTGTGAAAAAGTCTATCATCTTGGGTTTGACCTGAGGGAACATCACCAGCTGGACACCACGACACAGAGTCCGAGCTTGTCGGCGACGAGGCTTCTTGACTTCTTCGACGACACTAGCTCCTATGACGGAGTCGCGGAAGATTTCACAAAATACCACATAAGAAATGACACAGCCCCCCACCCCCATTCTCTCAGCTTGGATATCTTTCGGACACAGATCTTGTTTCCGTGTACCCCGGACGAGCTTCCCATTATCTGGGGTAGCGTGCATCATTTTGCGGGGGATCGGCAACAACCGCTGCCGTTTTTCGGAAAAGTCTTTGACTAACTGCATCAAGAGTCTTTTCCGGGTTCTCAGCCGCCTGTCAAGGGAGAGACGGATTAGTACCTACGTATCTCACTCGTCTTGACGACATATCCAGAGCGTTATCCTCAGAGTTTGACATCCTTCCGTTACTGAGGGAAAGGAAACAGGGAAATCCAGTCGGGTTGATCGTGGAGTGGGGGTATGCATCCGTCAGGGAGATACTGAATAAGGTTATCCGATCAATGACGGGTAGAGTCGACAGGCCAATGGTCCTGTTAGGGAGAGTCACTGTATCTCCATTCTAAGATAAAGACTTTAGGGACTTGAACTTCTCTGAAACCGCTTTACTAGGTTTAGTCTGACTACATACTTACACTATTGTCCGATCCAACTTATCACATCTACTATGTCATTCCCACAGCCTCCCCCAAGCGGCGTCTGGGCGCCTGCGATCACGTTCTTTGACTATGAAACAGACACGTTAGAAACAACTGCTCAAGCAGCATATTACTCGTACCTATCCAAAACTGGCTTGGCTGGTCTTGTCGTCCTCGGCACCAACGCCGAAACATTCCTGCTGACGCGTGAAGAACGCAAGACATTGCTTCGGGTAGCTCGCCAGGCATGCGGACCATCGTTCCCAATCATGGCGGGAGTTGGTGGACACTCGACGAAACAGGTCTTGGAATTCATCAACGACGCAGTCGAAGCTGGAGCTGACTATGTGCTTCTGCTTCCACCTGCTTACTTTGGCAAGCAGACTACGCCAGAGGTCATCAACAACTTCTTCGACGACGTTGCCAGCAAAAGCCAGCTCCCGATCGTTATATACAACTTTCCCGCCGTTTCCAACGGCATCGATTTGGACTCAGCGACCATCGCCGCTCTAGCAAAGAAGCACAGCAACATCGTGGGCGTTAAACTTACTTGCGGAAGTGTTGCGAAAATCACGAGACTCGCCGCGGAGCTTCCGGAAGAACGGTTTTCGATCTACGGAGGTCAGTCTGACTTCCTCATCGGAGGGCTCGCTGCGGGCTCTCATGGAACTATTGCTGGCTTCGCCAACGTCGTTCCGAAGACGATTGTACACATCTACAAGCTCTACCAGAAAGGCAGGTTCCAGGAGGCTATGGCTCTACATAAGAAGGCGGCCCTGGCTGAGCAGCCCTGCAAGGCTGGAATTGCATCTGTCAAATACGCTGTGACACTGAGTACGGCGAAGGCTGCTGGGATTCAAGATGCCGCAGAGAAGCTGAGGCCAAGGCGGCCATACGTGGAACCTTCCGATGCCGCGAAGAAAAGCATCGAGACACAAATTTCCGAGCTACTAATCATCGAGGCTAATTTGAAGTCGCCTGGGGACAAACGGTACACCAATGCTGCAGTGAATGGTACTTTAAAGGAGGTCACGAATGGGACGCAGAGTGGCGTGGAGGTACATTAATTAGTTAGACATCATCCATATTGGAGCGCAGAATGTTATTCTTGATCCATGATACACGATATTTTCCGGTAACGGTTCTCTGAAGACGACCTTTAGAGCACCAAAAGATTGAATGTTGACCGGGAGGTAAATAAAGCTCAGGTAAGTTACCACTGTACTGCAGACTAAATTTACCTAAGGTTTTAAGATATCTAGTCTAAAGCCTTGAGCAAAGAAACCTCCATCTCGGTTCTGATCACCACAACCACGCAAGCGACCCAAGACACGAAGG
Organism: Fusarium graminum; assembly: GCA_013266165.1. Classification (NCBI taxonomy): domain Eukaryota; kingdom Fungi; phylum Ascomycota; class Sordariomycetes; order Hypocreales; family Nectriaceae; genus Fusarium; species Fusarium graminum. The sequence continues at coordinate 30,567 of JAAGWP010000055.1, read as the reverse complement.
CAACCTCCCTAGCGGCCACGAATACTATAGCTGCTGATCATGGTCGGGCCTACAGCGATGACAGCGACTGTACAGTACCAGGGCAAACTTGCACTGTCGCTGCTTCCAGCAGCAATAATTTGAAGATACTTGTGTTTTGCCAACACAATAGAAGAAATGAAAGGTGACGGGTGTACTGTGTATAGTCTACCGCCGATGTTATCACGTTAAATTTCTTTTCCACCCTGTCCAGATTGAGAAGACATGGTTCTGGTTCGGATACTTTTTGAGGATGTTATTCATATAATCATAAAACAGCTAGAATAACTGGCTATTGCTCCTCCATATCTCACATCGTATGGGGGTTCAAAAGCACCCTCATCAACATTGAATCCCATTGCGTCTGGAGAAGTGCCCTCAACTCAAAGAACATGCTTGAACAACGGTGACCTGTCTCCCATATCGAAAAGTTCCTCCTCAGTATACTTCCTCTTGGCCTCCTCTGTAATTTTAGCCTTCTTCGCATTGGCCATCTTGTAGCTCCACTCTAGAAACAAAGCAACCAAAAGACCTGTACCTCCGAAGGCCAAGCTGAGACCGAAGCCAGTATGGTATTTGGGCTTTTCCTTCTCCAGGTACATGAAACTTCCGATAATACCGCCAACGTTTCCAACACAGTTCATTAAAGCAATGCCGATAGCTCGTCGAGACGAGGGTGCGATGTTGTTGGCATTCCATGATGCAGCGGCAGCTTGGATGGGGTAGATACCCACCACAGCGAGCACAATAGAGAAGTAAGCCACACCCTTTTTTGTTTCCAATTGGCCGTTGAGTGATATTATAATGGAATAGGCAACTGTGACAATGATCATTGGGATGGCAACGAAGGGCATGCGCCAGAAGAACCGATCGGAAATCTTTGCAAACACGATGGCCGAAATAGCAGCGGCAACGTACGGGGGGGCCGAAACAAGCTGAGCAATCGTCGTCTGGAATCCCATGGCCTTACATAGGGTTGGTAATGTGAATTTGGTGCCTGAAAAATGTCAGTGGCTGGTTGGTGAGGTTCTCACGAGAAACATACCGTAAGAGAGGGCAGACTGGCACAGGAGGAAATAAGCCTGAACATAAACCCTCCAGTTGGTAAGAACCATTCTTATATCCTTCCAACGGACAGTTGTCTCTTCTTGGAAGCCTCCTCCCTGTTTGATGAACATGGAGAGCTCAAGAAACTTGATCTCTTCGGCGTTCAACCATCGAGTAGACAGGGCAGGGGTATCGATCAAGAAGAAGAAACAGGCAACACCGAGAAGCACTGTGGCAATACCCTCAAGAATGAATATCCATCTCCATCCCTCAAAACCGCCTACACCATCCATCTGGGCGATACCAGCAGCGAGAAGACCGGAGAAAGCGCCAGATAAAGCACTGGCGCAGTAGAAGTACGAGATTCGTACTGACAAATCTTTGGGCATGTACCAGTAACTACACAAGTATATAGCGCCAGGGAAGAAGCCAGCCCTATGAGTGGTTCGTCAGTTCAGGCTTTAGTTGACATAGCTGGAGGCATACTCACTCGAAGATACCAAGAAGAATTCGAGTAGCCATAAGTCCACCAAAGTTTTGTACAAGCCCTGTACATGTCATGATGATTCCCCAGCTGACAGTAAGTATTCCGAGGTACATGGAAGGGCGTTTGAACTTCTTGAGGAGGATGTTGCTTGGGACTTCAAGAAGTACATAAGGAACGAAAACTAAGTCACAAGTCAGCATGGTAATATCCAACCAATTCCGTTCAGTATAACATACATATAGACAAGATGGTGTTGTACTGCACACCCGTCATTCCCAAGTCTTCGACCATGCCTTCAATCTTTGCGTTGCCAATATTGGCACGATCTATATGACAGATCAGGTAGAGCAAGGCAAGCATAGGCACAAGCCGCACATCGACCTTGCGGAAGACCTTCTTTCGCTGCTCCTCAGAATAACTGTTATAAAAGTCTGCATCTTCAGGGTCTAGACCAAAGACTCGGAAGCCGCCGATCTCAATTGCCTCAGCGGTGTTTTCGAGGTGAGATGGCTTGCTGTCGCCGACCTCAACGTCGCTCTTGGAGATGGAGCTTCTGGTGGCCATGATGAAGGTTATCCGAATAGATTCAGTTCTCGAGTCGAATAACCCAGGAAACCTGATGCCGAGTGATGGGGAGCTTGAGTGTTAGGACAAGATTAAAGCTGACTATTATAGTCAGCCGCGATGAGGAGAAGCAGAGGCCACTATGCATCTTTAGTTCGAGGATGGCACAAGATTCCCTGAACAATACCCTGTCAACCCCAGACTTGGCAATAATGGCAGTTCAGCATCCATGTCGCCAAGTGAGGGGTAGAAAGCAGAGGGTTTCATTGCGCGGAAAATGCAACCTCACGGTCAGCTCGCACTAGGCGGCGTGAGGATCAGCGGAAACGATGATATGCGGATAAGCACCGAGTCATGCCGTTATCCGTCACCTTATCCAGGATCATCATCCCAGCCACTTTTCATCTCAAGGAAACATGTCCGCGAATCCTTTTCCACTTCGTACGGGCACAGGTGATACGGAGATAATTGTCAGACACAATACAATCTGCCGAACAAGGAAACAAAACCCACCGGAAGCTAACACCAAGATCCGCCCATCGGCTGCCCCCAGAAGATTTGACAGTGGCCAGGGGGTCGATAAAGCCTAGGTAAATTATCACTGTGTTTGCACCAACGTTGCTTAAGTTTGTCTGGCATATGGGCTTAAGCCCTCATTTCCTGTGGTACTCGGATTTTACTAAATCTCCGTTATCTACTAATAACAGGCGTCCCTGTTTTTGGTGGAGTTCGGCACATCGGTTAATGTGACAACTATTATCTGACATGCTACTCAAGCGACGAACTTGCATCATGCTTGTCAGCTTGTGATGGATACTTCCCCGCCCGGCATAGAGTGGCATGATATCTCACTCTCGTTCCGTTGACCCATTTCCGGGATAAATAGCCCACCACTCAATCATGCCCAACAACAGAAGTGTGTCATTGACCAGCCTCAACATTTGCAGACACTCAAGTTGATTACCAATATGTCTCAACGCAGTATCATCAAAGATATCATCATCACACCCGTGGCATTCCATGATATGCCCCTGCTTAACAGTGTGGGTGTTCATGAACCTTACGCCTTACGCAGCATTATCGAAGTCATTACGGAGGGTTCTTACGGTCTCGGCGAATCTTACGGCGATTCAGCCCACTTAAGTCGATTGCAAAACGCAGCAGACAAGATCATTGGTCTCTCGGTCTACAGTACAAATGTTATCTACCAGAAATGTGTTGAGTCACTGATAAGTGACACCAACACAGGGGGCGACGGAATGGGCGGAATGGTGACGACTGCCTCAGTCGCCGATAAAGTATTTTCACCCTTCGAGGTCGCCTGCCTGGATTTGCAAGGAAAGCTAGCGGGAATATCTGTCGGTGACCTGCTCGGAGGTCGCGTGAGAGATTCTGTGCAATACTCTGCCTACCTCTTTTACAAATGGGCAGGTCATCCTGGTCACGACGATGACGAATATGGCGCCGCACTGGATCCTGAGGGAGTGGTAAAGCAGGCCAAAAAGATCATAGATGAATATGGCTTCAAAGCCATCAAGCTCAAGGGTGGTGTCTTCTCTCCTGCGGAAGAGGTTGCGGCCATCAAAGCTCTACATGAAGCATTCCCCGGTGTACCACTTCGACTCGACCCAAATGCAGCATGGACTGTCGAAACTTCAAAATGGGTTGCCAAGGAGCTTGACGGTATTCTAGAGTATCTGGAAGATCCAGCCGGCGAGATTGAAGGGATGGCTTCTGTTGCTAAAGAAGCTTCAATGTCACTAGCTACAAACATGGCTGTCGTCGCCTTCGACCATCTCCCACCCTCCATACTACAAAACGCCGTCCAGGTCATCTTATCTGACCACCATTTCTGGGGCGGTCTCCGGAAGTCCCAAACCCTAGCATCAATCTGCGCTACTTGGGGATTGTCACTTTCCATGCATTCCAACAGCCATTTGGGTATCTCGCTGGCTGCCATGACACACCTTGCCTCTGCAACTCCCAATCTTGACTATGCCTGTGATACCCATTGGCCGTGGAAGCGTCGAGATGAGGATGTTGTCATTGATGGTGCCCTGAAGTGGAAGGACGGCGCGCTCGTCGTGCCATCGGGGCCTGGCTTAGGTATTGAGCTTGATAGAGAGAGACTGGCGAAGCTGCATCAGCAATATTTAGATTGTGGCTTGAAGAAGCGTGATGACACGACTTATATGAAAAGATTCCAACCAGAGTTTTCGGAGAAGATTCCTCGATGGTAGGATGTAACCTTTTCTGTTGATCCATGGTCACTCATTCAGTTTTCAAAACGGCGTACCAAGCTCGTCAATCTATAAAAGGCACTCTTTCATTCGTATGAAAGTGAGCCTGTCAGCATGTACAAGGAGTTCATGATGCCTCTGTATTCTAGATTCCATAACCATCGCCTCGAACTAATCACTTTCAACATTGAACAAGACCAAACCAACGAATCCGCCAGCCATTATAACCAAGGTGGCATACGATACATAAACCATAAAGAATGTATATTATGTAGGATATAGCACATGTAGCACAAGAATGGAAACTAGGAACACTGTTGACATACTAATTTGATACCTGGCGGGCCCGTATGTCTCATATAGTATCATTTCCACGATAAGTATGTGCATAACAGACGGATATACCCTCATGATGAGCCTCTGCGCTGAGATCAGTGTCCGTGGTGCATTCCACCTACCAGTAGCATAGCCCAGAAAGATCACTACGATTACCTCCAGAGCTTGAATGCAGGTCAAAGCGGCATCAAACGGTTACCACCGACAGGTCTCAGTATCATAATAGCTTCGGTTCAAGCAGATTGCCATTTCTTGTCGGACGCGACGCATTTCTAGAGGATCATCCGGGTTCTCCAAAGTGTCACTTTGTAGGTGTCCATCAGGCAGAGCTGCTGGACTGGTGTTTCCAGGTATAAGCGGTTCCAGAGGATTCCGAGGTTGTCTCTGTAATTTGGTGTTCCAATCCTGCTTTCACGGCGACGGCTAAGGGTCTCAGTAGAAGGAAGGCAGGAAGAGTCTGGCCAAAGTTCCAATCGTTCTCGTCGACTTTGGCTGAAGACTCTGTCATGGATAGCTTCATCGTGCCCCATATAGCAGATACGAGTAACCAGAACACCTTTTCTCAGTCAGTACACCTATTCCGGCTTTGGAAGGGAATCGACATGCATCAGATAGATTGGATGTGAGAATATCACAGCATATTCTGAGTAGAAGTAGCACTGGAACGACAATGCGCAAAATTATTTGACAGCTAATTAAACTCCAAAGTCCAGTAGTTTGTGTGTCGCGATTTCCTAAACGCTGGTTGGATTTTATGAGCCAGTCGCCCAAGTAATTTCTCCCAGCTTTCAAACTGCTTGAAGGCGAGCTCTGTCTCTTGGTGATTCGAGTGACCAAGTTTAAAAACAGAAGAATAATAGACATCATGCCCTATTGGAAAGCCGAAGAAAGGCTGATCTCCTGGGTGCCGTTCATTGACAAATAGTGCCATCTTATCGAACGTCAGGGGCTGTAAAGACAGATCGCGTTCGTGCCTGGAAGGCCTGCGGAACCTTCATCCTTATGAGCCCAGTTGAAGAAGAGGATCGGTCCCATCGCTGTGAGTAACATGATTGCCAGGATCGGCATGCAGCATAGTCGTATCACCTTTTCGGTCAGACGATTGTGAAAGTACTTGCGCAGAACTGTGAGACCACAAATATGTGTAAGATTGGAAAGCCAGGCGACGTGGGTGACGAGATAGAAGTGATATGCTGAGACGACATCGGGAAAGTTGGTAAATCACTGATGAGAATCTCAAAGCCAGGTACAAACCGGACATCGCACATGCCCAAGATCGACTGGAAACGTCTCTTTCCAGCCCACCTATACTCCCTCTGTAGACAAGGATATCGACTCACCATTTCTAGCGTATTGGCCCACAGTGTGTTCGTTTTGATTCGCCGGAGGCCCTTGCTGATAACATTCTTAACCAAACAGTCGATAGGATTTGCTTGCCAGTAATCCTGGCTAGCATTCCACTCACTTCCTTGGCTTGCTCAACAAGGATTCTCATTTGGGTTGAAAACGAACACATAGTGCAGTAAGACTAGAGCGATCGCAAGTCAGACAGTCCCTAGGAACCCGGCGAGTACCTGCAGCGAGGTTAGAAAGTGGGGCTTAGCAAACATCCCCATCATTCGATTGACGCAAGCGAAGAGTGAAAGGACTCATACCAGGCCCTGCAACATCGCCATATGGCTCAAGCCTGTTGCCTCTGACAACAAAGGAACAGTCATACTTTGAAGGACTATTCTATTAGGGACTGAAGCTCCATGTCTCTCTCAAGTATCATTTTGGAGAAAACGAGGGACGTCTGTTCTTACATCGCATATCGTTGGTTTCAGCTCAGCCTGATTTCTCGATCGACCAATCACATACTCAGACTTTAGGTCTGAGATTTGGTCGCTTTGTCGGAACTACATTAATTCCTTGACGAGGGTTCACACAGAGAAGTCAAGGATGACTGAAGACAAGATCTTATCATTGGACTATTCCTTGAACTAGTCAAGAGCTATCTATGCAATTCCCAATTGATAACTAGACGCAATATCTGCCAGGTTACATGCAACAGTTTTGTATTGTCAAGTAGGTTTCATTCTGTCTTGAGGACTCCCCGATTCTGCAGTTCCTTCACAAGGTCCTGCGGCTCGATCTGTGTAGTCTTGATATGAATCCGATCGAACTCTTCGCTGTATCCATACTTTCTGTTGCCACGGTCGTCTCTACGATAAATGTCTTCGAGGGCATCCACAACTAGAGTGTTGTTAAATATCAAGCGCTTGGGAATTTCGCGAACGAAGGTGGTACAGCAGTTCTGAGGAAATGCTCCCATGATGATGGTATACTTAAGATTTGGTATGTGAATGTTGGCGAGTGGACCTTTGCAAGTTGTCAGGATTGGTATACGGCTACTGGTTACTGCGGCTGTCTGTGTTTGATAATATTCAGCAGTTGACGAGGGCTACGGCCGAGTGTATTTATTGCCTGCAAGTTCCAGTCTATGATCTTATTCAGACATGATATTCTATACGTGTCTCTGACAGGCTGTCAGGGTAGCCATGCGCTTTTGCGATTCAGGACTGGCTTTAGTTTCGCGATGGGCTGTCAGCTTGTCACATACACACGAAGAAATCACCAGGTTAGACCCAGCATCACGGATTGCCTCAACTTGTATCCAAGATACCTATGAGAGAATCGCATGAAACAACAGTGGTAGTCCAAGAGTCAGATCAAGCTGTAGATGTTGATACAAATCACTCACCGCAAGTACACTATCTCGACATAATGATTCTTTTTGCACCAGGCACAGACACTTCCTTGACCGTAATGGGGTCAAAGCACTGTTGATAAAACAATGTTACCTGATTTCTCGTCTCAAAACACTAACATAAATGGGTTTCCCTCATTGGCCCATTTATACGACGCAGCTAGCCAAAACTCTACTTCCTCGATATCACATAGATCCTGCGCTTTGACCTTGATGAGTGTCGAAAGTCGAAGCCTCGATAATTACAAGATTTCGCCAAGACATCGAACCGAGCGCCACCCCGACGCTAACTTAATTAGGGTTAGATCACAAACGGTTTGCGAGGAGGATAAACAACAACCCTGATGGTCCACGGAAGCGCTTGTCCGGAACAGGGAACTGTCGACAAAGTGGAATGTGTGAAGCACATGCAAATCGTAGACCAGCCAATTAAGCGGACAGTCAATTCAATGTGCAGATAAGGAGGCAAAGAATCGTCATACACTGTATAAAATCGTGACTTATCACATATTCAGCCGGCAGGGGATGTCCATGTCCGACAAGTACCGGACGCCTCTGATACTGGGAGAAAACAAGGGCGTGATCTGACTGCTCTCCGTAGGGTAAGCAACCTACATCATGGGAGCTTTACATTATCCGAAATGCGACACGATTTGGAGTGAACACCATCGCATGTCAGGAATCCTTCCTCTAACTATGTACGAACATCCTGCTGACCATATTGTCAGCTGAGGTCAGCGCCGTCATCACTTTAATGAGTATTTAATTCTTCAGTTCGTTCACCAAGGTCATCACCAGAATTCAAAGAGCTTCCACATTTTTCTGTTGATATTGATTCACGTGCGATTATGTCTTCCAACCAAACAAGTGTGAGCATTAGGGCAAGTATCGAAGCTACCATCGATAGCTTTCTTTTGGCCTATGAGGACGGGAGAAAAGCCAACGACCCATCCATCATTAATCGTGCTGTCACGCCAGACTGCACTCGTCAGCTTCTCCCTGCCTCTCTTTGTGAGGCCCTCGGTGCTCCACCCGAGTTTCTCATGCCCAATGATCTGTATCAAAAGCTGTTCACTGACGATCTTTCGCTTGGCGGTGTTCACAATACGGCTACCCGACATCTTGTCGTCGATCTTGAAGCTCGACGCGCTGCGGTCTCCACCACTCAGGAATTCAAATATCACGATGGAGAGGTTGTTCCTCTGGAATTCGCGTGGACCTTTTATTTTAATGGAGACGGTACCAAGATCAGCAAGGTCATCGAGGTTGCCGACAGCAACGCCGTTACGAAGATGGTGGCGAAAGCCCAAGCTCATGCTCAAAAGGCCAATGCCAATGCTGCGGAAGTACCGGAGCCCACTGGATCCGGGGCTTCTGGAAACGCTGCCGGGACCAAGGCTAGTGATGATATAGATTTCTCAAAGTCTGGATAGTGCAGCGCTTCATGTATGGACTCAGCGCTCCAGGCCTCAGCACTTCTTGAAACTGTCACTTTCATGGAGATATGTCATCACAGATTTGGGGTAGCGATACTCCGCAAAGTTCCGCATTCCATAATACAAGCTTATAATAAGTATATAATGTGGTTCAATACTCTATTCAGAGATTGTCGGTTTCATATAACCGGAGGATTGTAGAGATCCATTGGCTGGAGGTGGTCAGCGGAAATATCCGGGTCACAGTGATACAACCGTGCACAACGACTCCGTTTCCCCTGATTCAAAAGGTGTCAAAAGATAAGCATACAGCATACACTTGTTTCCACTCGTTGCTTATCACTGGAGGAAGATTTTGTGGGCTTCCAAGTGCCGGCCGGCCCCAAAAATAAAGATGCCGTCGAGGCACCCAATGGGACTTTTGGAGTCTGTTTTCCATTTTTGACCTCTAAACAATTATGATACGATAAAGTTTCATAGGACTATAGCCAAAACGCGAGCTTGGCACGAAACAATCCAAGTATTTTTAGCACGTGCTTTTTTTGCCGCCCGGTTTCACCCTTTTTTTCTTTTCCTCTATCGACTTGCGTCATAACGATAGAAAATCGATGAAACGTCCTGGCTCCGCAGGTCTCAGACATTTGAGTGAGGCGATCATTCGGCGGTCTGATCGCGCGTGGAGTCAATCGTGGCTGTGGCCAATTTCTGCAGAACAATTCACAATCATACACAAAAGTGCCAGTTCGCCTCAAGACCAAGACCGTATAACTCATCTCGCATGGGAAATGAAACAATAGATCGCAGATTGGCAGAGCCGCAAGTTCTGGCGCGGCCATACTTGCTAAAACAGTTTGAGGATGATCTTCAAACCGGAGTCAGATTCTCCCTTGTTAGCCTGAAGCAATTTTGGCCGCAATCTACGTCCCCTGTTGGTACCCAAGTGCTAAGGGCGATAGTAATATCCTTATCCATCTTCAATGGTCCCTTCACGTTTTGATTGGTGGCACGTTCAAGCTTGAGCCTCGAAGCACACGAGTCAGGTGACTACCTCCAAGACCTTGGTGGAGTGCGCAAGGGTATCTCATTGGCTCACCGCTGATCTTCGAGACGATCGCAACTGATATACGACAAGGGAGTCAAAGGGGCTCCTGAGTTGTCTTCTTATCGGAGTTTTATACAGGGTTACTGGTATAGCATGTACTATACGTGTGCTCCCATTGGTCGGATTGGCTCGAGGGAACCTTGTATGCCTTGTTTAGTTGTCACCGTGCTGTGCGGCTCAGCCCTTACACATTATCCGGCAGCTTGCGTGTCAGTGAAGATCCAGAGATATCATGGCTCAGATTCGTAATTGCCTAGCCAAAAGCTCCGACACATGCAGGCCCTTATCAAACTCCTTTTGGCCTGCCATTATTTATAGGGTTCTGCCAAGCCCACGAATTCAACTCTTCTGCTGTATCAAGAGAACAACGCACCCATCATTGCGACTATTTATACAAAGTCAGTCCAACTTCGACATCGACTTTGACTTCATCACAAATAAATACGTCTTTCTTCTTTTCTTCTTTTCTCGTACACAAATTTCCGTACGAAATTTCCTACAACACAATGGTCTTTGAGCCGCAACACGGCACAGCGCCGCACGATCCTAGCATGGATCGCAACAGCTACAACATGGACACCATGACAAACGATACGACGAATCGGCTGGATCACCACCACCCAGAGTCATCGAGGGATATGGAGTCTGGAATCTCAACACCGACCTTCGTCAAGGCCCGAGAAGACGAAGCACACAGCATCGACATCTACGATCCGAATCGGCCGAAGTTTGGGCTGCGAAAGCGTCTCAAGCACTTCACCTGGGCTTGGTACACTCTTCCTATGAGTACAGGAGGTCTATCACTTCTTCTCTTTGCTCAACCGAATCAGTTCCCCGGTCTCAAGACTATCGGCCTCGTCATCTACATCATCAACCTCATCATCTTCACTGCCGTCACCTCTACCATGATCATGCGCTTCCTATTCCACCCTGGAACTCTTGTTCAGTCTTTGACCCATCCTCGTGAAGGCTTCTTCCTGCCCACATTTCTCCTGTCTATAGCCACCATCATCACCAGTACCGATCGTTATGCGATACCAAAGAGTGATGGGAATCTAGTGTGGGCTGTCCAAGCTACATTCTGGGCCTACGTTGTTGTCACTCTCATCCTCGCAATTGGACAGTACAGTTATGTATTTGCAGCTCACAGCTTCTCACTCAACACTATGATGCCTACTTGGATTCTACCTATCTTCCCTATTATGCTTTCAGGTACTATCGCTTCTGTTATCGCTGAAACTCAACCTGAAGTCGCTGCCGTGCCTATCATCATCGCAGGTCTTACTTGCCAAGGCCTAGGTCTTAGTGTCGCTGTGATGATGTATGCGCATATGATCGGACGTCTGATGCAGGCAGGTCTGCCCAACAGAGAGCATCGCCCGGGTCTGTTCATGTGCGTTGGCCCACCTGCTTTCACTGCACTGGCTTTGATAGGCATGGCTGAGGGTCTGCCTGATAAGATCCAATTCGTCTCAGATGGTACCACGATTAATGCGGTACTGGTTAAGCTCATGGCAATTATGGGAGCTATCTTTTTATGGGCTTTGAGTTTGTGGTGGTTCGGCATTGGTGTCGTGGCTGTCATCCAAGCCCCCCCTAAATACTTCCATCTCGGATGGTGGGCGATGGTTTTCCCCAACACTGGTTTTACTTTGGCTACTATCTCCATCGGCAAAGCTCTGGGTAGCACCGGTATCGGTTGGGTTGCAACTGGTATGAGCATCGTGCTACTCTGCACTTTCGCTTTCGTATTCTACAGCCATGTGAGGGCCGTTCTCAGCCAAGACATCATGTACCCAGGAAGGGATGAGGATGTGGAGGATCATTAAAAAATTGCATATTTTGTTTTATCTAGCATAGCCATCTATTTCCTTCTATACCCGTCAATAGCGATATCCAGAATTAGACTACTTTCTTTTATGCTTAGCACTTTGAACTGTCACTGCCCTAATTCTCTGCAAAACTTGAGCAACCAACTACGGAGTTCAGTCCAGTCACTCTTTGAGTGGAGTGACAGATGTGGCTCATCCCGAGATCCGTTATTCGAGATTTCTGGAATAAAAATAGTTGCCTAAGGCGATCTACTGAGACGTAAACTGTATCTTGACCCACCTATCTGTTTACGGCGTTACGGGTTTCTTTCGTAATCCACTTGTGCTGTAACCCAAGAACAAAACCTTGTACATGGAAGAAATGCGTTGGTGGCACAGCATCTAGTCACCACTCTGGATGCCTTCAGAATTGAGCATGGGCCAATTTACGCCGCACATGGCACAGCAGTTCCAAATCTCATGGGCTGCAGGGTTACAGTGCCCGTTATCTATCAAGTAAAAAGCGTTTCGCCAAGACCCTGCTCTTATGAAACCCATACGACGGATGATCCTGATTAGGCAGTTCGCAAGATTCGGACGCATTCACGTAATCAATGCTGACCACCTCTTCCTGGTTAAGTGTCCGGACAAATGTGGATTGATGTAACCTGTAAGGATATTTGTTAGTGGATGTTTTGGTTCTTGTTAAGTCTTCACCCACAAGTAAAAAAGACTTCTGTATTCCAATTCTACAGCAGGATGCTCCAAGATGTCTGACTCCAGCAGCGATCAGCTGCCAACTCTTCCGGCTGGCCTCACATCAGATTGGTTCGAGACCAAACTCGGCCACAAGGTTAAGTCCGTGGAGAACACTCGCAACATATGGGGCACAGCAAGCAAACTCTTTTACACAGTTACATACCGAGATGAGGGTTTGGAAGAGAGACCGACGCACATTTGCGTCAAGGGAGTCTTTGATCCCAAGATGATTGAGGCCCAGCCGTGGACAGTTAGTCTGGCCCAACGTGAAGCAGAGTTCTTCTCAAAAGTAGCCCCTACTGTCGACCACATGATCTTTCCCAAGGGCTGGTGGATTGGGACCAGCGAAAAGCAGGGTATCGCCATCATGAATGATCTCGTTAGCGAGGGATGCACCTTTCCTGCCGAGGTTGCCACTTATTCGGTCAAACAGGTCAAAAATGGTGTTGAACAATTGGCTTGTCTTCACGCGCAGTACTGGGGCCAAAGTCAAGAAGACCACCCTTGTGAGATCTCAAGCCTCATCATCTTCACAGAAACTAACATATAGCAGGGATTTGGAACAACTATGACCCTGCCATGACATTCATGTGCAGATCGTGGGATGAGGTTGTCAGGCGACCTGGTCGACCTCATCTACCAGATTATTTGATGGATGGCGCTCGATGTAATGAGGCCCTGGACCGTTACTACGCTGAGCGCAATCCGCGCTTTCGCACTTTGTTGCACGGAGATACTCACATCGGCAACATCTACTTTACAGCTGACGGACGTATCGGTTTCTTGGATTGGTCTGCATTTCACTTTGGCTCGTGCTTCCACGATATTGTCTACCACATGACGGCCATGCTCAGTGTGGAAGACCGCAGGGCCAGCGAGATAGATATCCTCGACCATTATCTCGAGACGCTGCATAGATTTGGAGAACCCAAGTTTGACCGACACAATGATCCTGAAGTTATGATCGAGTATCGACGTTCTTTCATGACTAATGTTATTTGGCTCATCTGTCCCGATGGCCTGCAGAGTAAGGAGCGAGTTGCATCGTTGTGCGAGCGGACTGTTGCTACTTTTGATGACCATAAGGTTATTGACATGATCTTGGGTCAAAAGAAGCCAGTTGCCTGAGTGTCACTGGAACGATGTCGCGCACTGTGGCCAGGTTGACTAGTCCTTTTGCATGGTCTCCCGAAGTAAATCTACTCAAAAAAGATCATAGAACACTGGATAAATATCAACTCGAATGCACAGTACTCCCTACGATCATGGCAACCAATTGAACGGCGTCATTGCTGCTGGTCTTTTCTGGTGCCAGGCGACGTGATGATTACGTGCTTCTTCGATAACTAACAGCAAAAATGAGAGATGACGTCCATGATGTTGGACAACTACGTTTGTTGAATGAATCACCAGCGAGTCATGACGTTCATGATTAATATACTACATAAATAAAAAGCCTGTACGCTATTACCGTTCTTTTCTTTCTATCACTATTCGTCACACCACTAAACACCAACAATTATGCGTAGCTCTCGATCTATCCTAAGTCTCGTCCGGGCTCAGTCAATTGCCCCAAGGCAATTCTCAACGATGTCTGCTCTCAGACAGATCGAGCGAGGAAACGGCGAAACTGAGGCAAAATCTCATGCGACCGGCACATCCAAAGTGCCTGAGAGTTTGCAAGAAGCCGTCCCCAAGGGCGTTGAGGAAGCTCTTCCCGATTCTGTATGACTATAGCCCTTAACAAAAACCTGCAGACAAGACTAATTGCTTGCTAGATTCATCCTACTGGATCTGACCCTGGGCAGTCCACCAGCAAGTCGCATGCCAAGGGAGGCGGTAAGGAATCCGTGGTGCCTCAGAAGATCCAAGAGATACTCCCCGAGTCTGTTGAAAGAGCTGTGCCCAATGCCATACACGATACTGGGGACGCTCCTGTCACTGGCGACAAGAAATAGACGAAACCCATGGGGATTCTAGTTTGTACTTTGAATAGCGTCGTTGTTCCTGTATCAATAGTCTCACTGATCTCAAGAATGCATCTTAACAACTCGTACCCGTCGACTCATGATCACCATTACATGAATCGTCAAGATCACAGAACATATTAAAAAGAACCTCGCTGTTGATGATGTATTTTATCTACCTAATAATAGCTACGTCGAAGCGTTCCTATCGAGGGTGCATAAAAAGCACCTCCGATATGGCTTGCCACTCGCCGTGAATTGTTTACCTCTTATTCTGCTTCTTCTTGAAGCACTCATCGCAGAGCGAAGACTCGACGTCCTTTGTTTCGACGGCCGTGGCTCCACAGGCGCCAAGCGTATTCCCTTTCTCAACAGCCTTGGCGCAAATAACAGGCTGCCAGGTTTCTCTGATTATGCGATAACATTGCCTGCAGAGAACTCGAGTGTGGATGTGTTTACACATGGTGTGATCAATGAAGTTTCCCTGAAACTGATATGTTCTGGCGTTGTGAGTCCGTTGGTGTTGGATTGAGGTTGTTGTGTTGATAAGTCTGGTTGAACAAAAAGAAGTGAGAAGTAGCTAGGAATATTTATATCAATCCGTGGTGCTTGGTCAAGTGCCACTACGAACTTCTGGTGTACTGAAAAACTGATATCTGTTCATACGCACTCTGATTCCAAGCAGTTCAGGGCAATGCCAAGAGTTGGGAGATTTATCAGGACAGAATAATATCACTACCTCTACCTCTACCTCTCATTCGAAATGGGACACTGAAGCACTGAATAGGTTGTCAGCTCATGATCAACAGCTCCAAATCTTTTCGCCATATACGGTGTTCGTAACTCTTCACAGCCACGTCATACGGAGTTCTACACTAGACATTGTTAACCGTAGACCCCTAAAGTTTATGTATGGCCAGCTCGGCTAGAATATTGCTATTCGGAACTATCACCCATTCTCTGTCCTCTTCCTGCGCTCTTAATTACGCCAGCCTTCGGAACCTTGGTTCAAATATGTTCAACCACGGCCGGTCGTTGCGCAAAGAAGCTTCAGCCACCCACTCCAGGAACCTCTGGATCCCGTTGAAGGGAAGAAACTCCAAGTCCCACGGCGTCCAGCTAACCACCACATACTCTAGATTCTGGAAGACCTCCATGCTACCGTATGTCTTTTGAACAAGATTATCAAGCTCCTGCCGTTGAGCTTCATTTCGCTCTTCATATACCTTGAAGAAGTAATCCTTCGCCGGCTGAACAAGGCCTGGGCCTGCGAGAAACAAATGGCCATTCGCCTCGCCCTCTTCCTCCTCTGTATCTCCCGACAGACTCACGCAGTAGGCATTACCAATCTCGGGCCAATCCAAAGCATTGTTTTCCCACAGCTTTGGCTCCCCATCAAGTAGAAGGGGGAGTACGTTGCCCGATAGGAAGTCGGTTTGCATCCAACAAACGTCCTCAGCTTTGGCCAAGTAGTCAAGGACATTTTGACCATTCCATATCGAGCCAAGGCCATTTGTGATAGAAAGAAATTCTTTATAGTCTTCGGGAAGAGTCACACCAAGTCGCTTCTCTAAAGCAAGTATCTCTGATGCAGGGCATCCCTTTCTGAGAAGCCCATGAAGGTTATCAGGACGCGATCGAAATTTGCCATATGGCCTGTAAGCGTCTAGCTTGTCATAAGGGCCATTCTTGAAGGTATTTTCGCTGATGACTTCAATCAGTTTCTCCATATTATATGTCGCGTAGCGGCGTCTTGGGCCGTTTCTCAACCGATCCTCAGCCATACGGACTGCGCGCGACACGGCTGCCCTGAGTTTGGCTGGATGGATATGGACAAGATCAAGGATAGGTCGTTCAGGAGCAGCCAGAATTTTCTTCCAGGCCATTCGAGAACATGCAAGATGTTCGATCTGCTCTTCGGTGTGGAAGCGACTGCATATTTTCTCAAACACTTCTGTGGCTTTATCATGCTCGCCAAGATGTAGGTAAATGTCCAGAGCAATCGTCAGACCTGCGGTTCGGTAGAGTTGGAGATAAGGATAAGGGAATATCCCTTGTCGCCACCACATGGCTATCTTCAGATATCTGACCGATATGGGCCCATTCGGGTTGGACGAGTACGAGAAGTCGCCATCTTCCCACATCATTTGTACTTGAGCAACTTGCCCTGCCAGTGTGCCATCGCGGTCTGGCAGCGCTGCAACGAGGCCATTGTAGGCCATGTCCATGGCTTTTTCAGCAGTATCCTCCGTGGCCTCCCATTCCTCGCTGAATCTTTCAAGCCAAAGCTTTCGGCCTTCCAACTCGAGATCTTGAAGCTTTTCTTTGGTGCGCTCCTCTTGATCAATCCAAGATGGCCATGACGAGGTTGCCTCCCAGGCAAAAAACATGCAGGGCTTCAGGAAAGGATACTCTCGATCACAATGTCGGAAAGGATCTGATCCGTTATCTTTGAGTGTTTGGAGGAGTTTGGTTGCACCGTCGACTTCGCCAATCACCGCTAGGTTCATGGCTGTGATCGTTATCTTTTGCGCAGCTTCCGTGAGAGACCAGCAATCGGCGATCGCGGGTTCATCGTCGACATGCCGAAGTACAAACTCAAGCCTTAGCTGTTCATTCTCTGTATCCATGGTTGTTTGGTTCAATTCCGACCGTGCCAGGCGTTAATAATGCTGAGAATCAAGCGGACGGTCTCTGATGCCCCAGTAAGATTATCGTGAATTCAGCCGTACAGTGTATGACGTCATCAGTAAGCTGACAGGAAGCTCTCACCAATGAACCTTGTGGAACACCGACTTAGCCAAACATGGAGGAGCTTTGAATGGAGTTCATTATCGAGGGGGTTGGGGGTAGATTGATCGTGACGAGAAATACTCTTTTATCGAGGCAGTAGAGGATGTATTGGCACGATCGTGTCTGCGTATGAGGTAAGAAAGAAGTGTAATCCGCTAGACTGGTCCTCAGGATATCGCTAGTGATCGTATGGCTCAGGGTCGATGCCTCTGGATATTCCAGGAATTGCACGTAAAAACACCGAATAGCCCATCTCTTCCTTCTTCCTCCCAATGCCTTGACGGGGCTTCGTTCACTCCCGCTTTGGCCACGGCCAAAGTCCCTCCAGAGGCGTGTCGTCGAGAATGTTGTTGGCTCTGATAGCGTGTAGATAAGACCACTGGTAGACAAGCTGCCCCTCTTCACCATGCACCATGGCAGTGACTATCTTATCACATGATAGGTCTCTGATGCGAAAATGGGTTGTATCTTTGATGTCGATTGCTCTGACGATGAGATGCCCGGAATAGTTCGCACCATTGAGAGTGTAATAGCGATGGTACATTCGCCTCATGAACCGATTGCAAAGTTTCAATACGGTATGGTTCTTGGAAATGTCTACATCGTTTTCGGTCACATATAGACCGTCTCGCATAAGACTTACTATGTCGGGGGTGTCCAAGTTTAGCTCAGCAAACCAGCCAGTTTTTGTGTCAATCTCATCGCCTATTGCCTGTATCTGGCCACGGTCGGAGAGAGATTCCATCCAGACGTGCCATATAGGCGCAGTCTCTTGGTAAGGGGGAGGACTTTCGAATGATGGAGGGGCATGTATAGTATGGGGAGTTGCCGTAGGTGTCCTTGTGGTTTCGGTAACTTCTGGAGGGTTTTGTCTCGGTATCACAGGTGGCACTGGTGTTGCAGGCAACAATGGCTCTTGGGATGATACTGACAATTCAGGTGTCTCCGGCCCTTCGAATAATCCCCAAACGGCTTGCCATAAACTGATGATAGCTCCCAACATCTTTTAATGGGTTTTGTTCGGACGTGCTTTTCTCAGCTGATAAGTAAAACAAAACAGGGAAGTAACTGGAGCGAAAGTACTGTTGTTTGACCTGGGAGGCCTACCTTTATATAGATTTGTATTGCCTAAGATTTAATTTTGAAGTTTTTGGGAATTTTTAAGTACGTGGTGATGAAAATACATAGCAATTACTATTGTTTGAAAACATATTATTGACTGGACGACCAGACTTGCTCGAATTGTATTTTACTGATTTTGATCAGAATTCGGACAAACTCAGAAAATACTTCCAATGTTATGGTCAGATTTCCCGACGACCTCGAAACTTCCAATCAACCTTGAACTGGGGGGTGGATAATGACTTGCTCAATCCTAACCCTCGGCGGCCGTCTTTCTTCTCAAAACCTTCCCAGTCTCGTTCAGGCTGAGACCGCCGAAAATGCCGAGAGGCTATTCGGATACCAGCCTGGTCAGGAGATGGATTGTAAGGTAAGTCATGCTAAGTGCCCGAATGTCTAGGCCGCTCATAGTTTCAAATGAGAAACGGCCGATACCACCTTACTAAATGCTCAGACTGTTCGACACTGTGTATGAGGCGTAGACTCCATAGACTTTGCCGGTCTGACGTGGGGACGCCTGTGAAACCTGGTTTAGTTGGTCTCCATCGCAACATTATTGAGTTGGATGCCCACTTCACATTATTCTATTTGACGTCAATGCTATCGAATATTTCTATGGGATAGCTGGAGATTGCAAAATAAACTTACACAATTAAGTTTGACACATCAGGGCATCACATACGAATATCTCAATCAAACCTTACTCTCCACATTCGCACAGTAATCACAAACACAGTATGAGCTCAAGATAGTACAATCGGAGAAAGAAAGACATCATGTTCTAATGTCTTTAAATCAAAATGGTCTTTTTAGTCTCATAATTAGCGGCAGCGGGGAGATGAGTCAGTTCAAATGTTTCCAATAGTGCATGTCTTGATGACGAGAAACAACCCAATCGGCGTTGTAGCTCAAAACTTTGTTCCAGCATTGCCGAGACTGTAAGTGCCGGATATGTTGTTTGATGACATTATAATTGTTTCGGGGACGTAAATTCTTGTCATATAACCATCTTCTGATTTGATCATGTTGCTGTGAAGATAATCCTGAAGTCTCGCAAGGGTTCTCCACTATAGGGTGGTCATGGAAGACTGAGAGCTACGGAGTAAGGAGTAACAGCCAATTGCAGGGCTTCAAATACCAGTCAGCTGTTTCAGACCAAGAGTAGGGTAGGTCAATGATCGATCTTAACGAGTCAGGAATCCAGCCTACCAACTCGGAGCTTGGTCAAGGGCTTGCCTGGCGTATTGAGCTTGTTTAGCTTACTGTAATGGCTACCTGAGTGCTTCTGAAGATGCTACAAAAGACATGCCGGTAGATATAGCGCTAGAGGCCTCTTCTCGGAACTTGTCCTGTGACTAAAGGAAATAACCCCGAATGGTACGGGGTGCCATTGTGGAACGACTCAGCCTGAGACGCCAAGGGGATCAAATGAGCTCAGTATCGCCACCTTCTTCCAACAGGCACCCTCAAGACTTGAATGTCATTCGGATACGTCGATTGTCAGATAATTGCTGCTCATAGGGCTAGCAGGGCTGGCTTGTTCAACACCATTACCACTGATGAAGAATCGGACAGAGTGCTCCGAGCGGGTCAGCCTTAAAACTCTTCCCCATAAACCGTGCATGACGAGATCCGATCAACCCACAAATCTCCGAGCCTCAATCTCGACCTTGCATATCTCAAGCTTGTACAAAACGAACTGCTGCGAGAATTACGAAGATTGCGACAGTGGCCGATCCCCTGAATCTTGACTCGATTTCGGGCGGGTAATGGCAGAGGATGTGGGGTCAGAGTCAAGGGACGAGGCGTTTTCAGTGCCGGACGAGAGGATTGCCTCCGCAGCCAGCAGAAACTTTCCCTGTTCTGCCAAGGGGACGGTGACATGCTGACACCAAAAACTTTTCAGCTACTGTCAACTTGCCACGCGACGGAGAGCTGCTAATGGCGCTCACATGGAGCAAAGCCACGACCATTGAGTCAGTATCCCACTATCCGAGTGTCTGTGCTCTCTAGCGTATACAGCCAGGTGGGCTGAAAAATAAACGGCACACCAAAATGCCTCAACACACCTAATTTCTCCCTTCCACACACAAATCAACATGCCTCAACACCACGATACCCCCAAAAAGGCACGGATTAGAGGAATTTATAGCTTCCTGACTAATTATAATATTCCTTTTAAAAAGACCGATATATTCTCTCACTGCAAAGTCTCTCGCAGGCGCGGTTACGAGATATTAAAGAGCGATTCCAACCGGACCTTCCACAGCATACATAAAGAGACCCGAGGTCGGCCGAAGCTACTTATAGAGACCGATAAGGATAAGCTCGAGGACCTCTATAATAGTAAGGGCTTTGAAGCTAAGAGACTTACATGGCCTACCGCTACAACCGAGGCCGGAATAGAGACTAAGGCCTACTCACAGACGATATAGAAGGCAGCTGCCTCGAGGGATATATATAAGCGTATTGCATAGCAAATATAATATAAGTCTGATAAAGACTGTTAGTTATGGAAGGCTTGGGTAGAGAGGGAGCTTGTAAAGCGTCTTATGTTAGAGGATTGGCACGATATTATCTTCTCAGACGAGTGCCACTGGGGTTTTAGTAACGAAGGCCGCCTTTATATAGTAAGGAAGGTCGGTATAGCTAATGAGCCTTCTAACCTATAGGTATTAAAGTCACCGATACCAAAGCAGCTCAAGCGTGTGCACGGCTGGGCCGCTATCGGCTAGGACTTTAAAAGTGACCTCAAGCTATATGAGATAGCTACCAACGGCAACGGCAAGATGACTCAACAGGTATATCTATATCAGATCCTCAAGCCCTTTATCTATAACCTTCGTCAATAAGGCCGCTACTTCATCCTAGAAGAGGACGGTAACTCCGGTTACGGCCCCGGTAAGAATAACCCGGTAAGAGACTAGAAGGAAAAGGAAGGGTTAGATTACTATTTTAACTGCCCCGGTAGCCCGGACCTATTACCTATTAAAAATGCTTGGAAGGTCCCTAAGCAGTATATCTGTTATTATCCTTACTGAGATATAGATACCCTTATTGACCTCGTTAAAGAAGGTTAGTCTAAATTAAAACAATCTATAATAAATCGCTGGATCGATATAATGCCAAAATGGCTTAAAGATTGTATAGATAATGACGGTAGGATGACCGGCTGGTAGCTATAACTAAGTCTATTAAAAAATACGATTTTTCCCCTTTAAAATGCACCCCCTTTCGACTGTATTGGTTGCTCATTCCAGTAGCTGAGGCATTTTGGTGTGCCGTTTATTTTTCAGCCCACCTGACAGCCCAATTTTACTGGGGCAAGCCAGCAAGGGTTTGTTCGACTTAGTGGCGAGCTATTGACCTAATCAAGTCTAACCTGCGGAGATCCATCTTCTGAACTCCAGACTTCCGGGAGACCGGTTGACGCTGAGCGACTCATTTCCCAACGACTACTGCGGCTAACTGTTAGCCAGACGAGCCAGCCGCTAGCTCTTGGCGTTGCTTCCGAGACGCACGGGGAAGAATCTACACACGCCGAATCTCAATTTTAGAAGTGGTACCTGGCATAGCATCGGCCTCGTTTACTGAACAGGTAATCATCCCCCGTCTTTCATCTCCCGGATCAACAGATTCCCATCCCAACCCGACAAGATGCGGTCCGCCATCTAGATGATCGACTGAAGCATGCGAAATTCTGGGGGAAATGGCCATCCGAGATTTTCAACATCTCAACGCCAGTAGCGCTGGTATACTGGTATGCGGCACGGCACCAACCCCCTACTAGCAGAACCGGCTCTAGCTAAAATAACTATTAATGACTCGAGCCATTCACGTGCCGCAGGCGTCATAAAGCGCCACATTGCAACGAGAGGGGGACCTTGGAAATATTCATCAGCGTCGGCCCATATGTAAGCTTGGGATGGGTTCTATCGATGCACTCTAGACTTCCCTGGTATTGCAATCTAAAGATCAAATCTAATACATGGTGATCTCAAGTCCACTAGAATCCGTAGATGTGATCTAAAACAAAACATGGCCCCTATTCATTAGCACAAAGTCCTTAGCACATAATAGTTTGTTAGCACGGATTATCCCTACGCCATAGTCTTCATAGTGGCACACAATGGGTTTAGCCCACCGTATCGTTCAGCCTGTTTCCCCAGTCGAGCGCGGTCCGCTACGAGATTTCATCTCTTATTCGTGCTCCTGGGACCGATCTGTGTCGGCCTATCAAATGTACCGGAGCTAAAGTAAGCTCTGAAACCCTTGCAAAGTCTGACTCGGCATGTCGATCTCTGTCAGGGGACTGAGCAAGGCTCTTTCTTTCTTGTTTTAATAGTCGCAAGGCTTGCTCTCTTCCGTACAAGAGTGCTCCTCTTTCCTTTGGCTTTTGTTTCGTCTTTGTGTCACTCATTATTTCCTGCTACTCAATCATGGCAGGCTTCTTAATACCGGATCACTATGTGGTCGTTCGACCTAGCACGACCGATCAGCTCGTCGCCAGTATCATCTGGGGCTTCACACTCGCCGTCGGAATCTTTTCGGCACAAAAGGCTGGGAAGCAAACATGGGAACAGTACAAACGAACAGGACGAGCGAGGGCATACGTTTGGATGATTTGGGCTGAGTGGTGTGCGTCTATGCTCATTGGAATCTTGTCTTGGTGTTTCATCCGTGGCTATATTGCGCCAAGGTACGTCTACTGCCCATTCACCTTCACTCGATGACATCGCAGACTAACATTAGTCCGTACAGCTTTTGGGTCTTCTTTGCACTTCGTATGATACCTCCTTCCGCCTGGCAACGACTTGAACCAAACTAACATATCGCGATAGTTGCCTGCTGGGTCGTACAGATTCAATGCATTTGCGGTATCATCATCAACCGAATTTCCCTCCTTATGATCGATAGAAGGAACGCCGTCAAAATCAGATGGGCAACAGCCATCATCATTGGCCTCATCAACATCAGTGTCTTTTGTATCTGGATCCCCGCCCAAATGCAGATTTCTCAGAAGTGGCACGACATCAATTACATCTGGGATCGAATTGAGAAGGGAATTTTCTTGGTTGTCGACGCCACCCTCCACGGCTATTTCGTCTACCTCATCCGCGTCAAGCTCATCGCGAACGGTCTCACCAAGTATCAGCCACTCATGCGATACAACCTGATCATGATTGCGATTTCCATGAGTTTGGATGTCATTCTTATTGGCAGCATGTCTATCGGCAATGGTTTTATGTAAGTCGCCAATTCACCAACATCTTACCATTCAAAGTCTAATTGTCATAGCTATGTGCAATTCCATCCTCTCGTCTACATGCTCAAGCTCCATATCGAGATGAACATTTCATCTCTTATCGTGCGAGTTGTTCGCGCAACTGGAGAGCACAGCTCTTACCCCGACGGCTTCAGTGAATCAACCGAGCTGCGCTCAAAGTTCAAAGGCAAGAAGTCAGGCTCTGCTCGAACAGGCGCAACAGGACCACACGGAGCCATGTTCTCGTCAACAGGGAAGAACCTGGAAGTGCGCATTGATGCCGGTGGACAAGTCACAGACAACCAGAGCAATCCCCAGCCTCAGGGTATCACAAAGGTGACACAAACACACGTCCAAGTTTTGACCAAACACCGGGAAGAGGATGATGCTAGCTCTCAATCTTCAACCAGTCAGCTTAAAGACCCCTACTCATACCCTTGATTCTGGAGCCGGTTAGTGGAAATTGAGTACGGGGACGGCAATTCTTCACCCCGCTTGCCCAACATGAGCCGTAGACGCCACAAAGCCGTCGCTCGGCAATGTAAACTTCTCGTGTACATATTAGAAGAGAAAGTTTGTCAGTGGCACAAAAAAGATGCCTAGCTATTCTTAGATTATATACCAGTAAACAATGAATTAATATTTAATGAATGTGCAAGGCTTGAAGTGCGAATTGGAGCGATTGTGAGATGAGACCGAAATAAACTTCGACCAGGTTGCTCCGTACGGCACGTGCCTGGTCAGGTTACGCGGCGTAATAGACTTGGCCGGCGAAGTGATTCGTCCGACGATTCGTCCGATGATGCGTCCTATGTAGGACGACGTAGTGCGGCGAAGAGAGCAGGAATTGTTGGTGTAACCACCCGGCTGGTTGCGCCAGTCAAGGGACGCTACTTATCGTGAGACCAACAAAGGTAATAATGAAAGGTCGCTGGAAGTTGGCCGAAGATCTCGAATAGCCTGGGCCCGAGGTATTGCATTCCGAGGTAGCCATTCCGAGGTCAATACACTGTTTGATGCTGCTGCCGCAAATATACTGCACCAAGGTCAGGAATAGCTCGGCATTTCCCTTGTATCCAAACCTCAGCCGCGATTATCCCAATGATCTGCTACCAACACAGTGGAGGAGAGTGACCAATGGACTCTTCGCGAGCCACTCGTTACTTGGCCCTCGTGGTGGCCTAGTGCTCGGGTCATGCATCCTAAAAGTACGACCAATCTTGTTGTGGTTAGCAAGAGAGGGGAAGGCACTGGGCCTAGCCCTCCTTTGGGTTCTCTGAACAACTCAATCCCCAGAATGAATACCACCTACCCCGACTAGATCAGCGTTTTACTATCCCTAAGTGAAACCCCGGACACCATTCGAGCATTCCCTTCTTGATGAAGGGTCAGCCTAAAGGGTCCACGACATGACAGAAAAGCAAAATTTATGGGAGCATGCATGGATGGACCTGCAGATGCTTGTCTGTGGCAAAGCAGTGCCAGTTATGTGCCTGCCCAGAACGGTTGAGACACATTGTTATATATATCTCCCCCTCGCGCGGGGGTGTTTCCTTCTACTCGACCAAATCACGACTCATTCACTTGCTTTCTTCATACCCATTTCTGGCAAGATTGTCGATTGTCAAACATGGGCTTATACACTAAACTCGCTAGCGACATCAGCGAAGTCGATGTTATCATCGCTGGAGGTGCGCTTGTCCTTCCTTGTAACTACGTAGTCAGCCCTGCTAACCATGTGCACCAGGCGGAACAGCAGCATGCGTTATCGCTGGTCGTCTAGCGGAGGCTAATCCAAACCTCTCTATCCTTCTCATTGAAGGTGGCCAAGACAACCGCGGGATTCAGAATATCGAGAATCCTGTCTTCTTTTTGGACCACCTTCTACCTACATCCACTGCCACTTTGTTCTACAAGGCTAACAAGTCTGAGCACTTGGCGGGCCGTGAGTCTATCGTTCCCTGCGGTGGAATCCTGGGTGGAGGCTCGTCAATCAACTTTATGATGTACACTCGTGCTCAAAGGGCGGATTTTGATTCATGGAAGACACCTGGCTGGTCCGCTGACGAGCTTTACCCCTTCTTGAAAAAGGTATGTTGTATCTTGCTTTTTCTAAACTGAGCTGGTGACTGACTCGCCTCAGCTTGAAACTTACCATGGTCGTGGTGATCCAGAACACCACGGATTCGATGGACCCGTTCAGGTCTCCGACGGAACCATGCGAGCTAAGAACCCAGAAAATGACTTCATCAACGCCGTTTCTCAAGTCGGCTGGCCCGAAATTCGCGACCTACAAAATTTGGACGCCAACAACGGTGTGGAACGTTGGTTGCGATATGTCTCTAAAGACGGTCGACGACAAGACACCGCCACTGCTTACGTTCACAACAAGATTGATAACGATAAATATCCCAATCTCCATATTCTTGTCGAGTCCAAGGTCATCCGTGTGCTTCTAGATGACAACAAGCGAGCCGTCGGTGTTGAGTACACTCCCAACCCTGACTTCCAGACTGAGATTATCACGACACAACACCCCAAGTTGACCGTCAAGGCCCGGAAGCTTGTTGTCGTCTCCTGTGGCGCCCTCGGTACCCCTCCAGTGCTGGAGCGATCGGGTCTAGGAGATCCTGAAATTCTCAAGAAGGCTGGAGTCGACGTCAAGGTTGACCTGCCTGGTGTCGGTCACGAGTACCAAGACCACAATCTCATTCTATACCCATACAAGACTGCTCTTGAGCCACATGAGACCATCGACAGAGTTCTAAGGAATCCATACAAGCGCCAAGAACTGATCGACTCGAAGGACCCCGTTCTAGGCTGGAATGGCGTCGACATTTCCACCAAGTTCCGTCCATCAGAGGCTGACGTAGCTTCTCTTGGGCCTGAGTTCCAGAAGGCCTGGGATAGGGATTTCAAGAATTCACACAACCGGCCGTTAATGCTCATGGGTCTTGTCGACTGGTTAGTATTCGCAATCGATACCAATAATACTTGAGCTAACTTCCATCTAGTTTCCTTGGCGATCCATCTTCTGTGCCTGAAGGGCAATACGTTACCGTTGGTAACTACACAGCTTACCCGTACTCGCGCGGCCACGTTCACATTACAGGCCCCAATCATACCGACCCGCTAGACTTTGATGTTGGATATCTGAGCGACAAGCACGGCCTTGACCTGAAGAAGCAAATGTGGGCTTACAAGAAGTCTCGCGAGATCATGCGTCGAACAAAGATGTACCGCGGTGAAGTCGAGGCTGGCCACCCAACTTGGCCTGAGGGATCGAAGGTTGCATCAACGGAAATCACCGGGCCTCTAAGCGACGTCAAGGATCTTGAATACTCTGCCGAGGACGACAAGGCTATTGAGGAGTGGGTTCGACAAACTGTGATGACTACCTGGCACTCTATCTCCACATGCAGAATGGCTCCTCGCGAGGAGAATGGTGTCGTGGACGAGCGCTTGAATGTTTGGGGTACCAAGGGACTCAAGTTGGCTGACTTGAGTATTGCACCGGAGAATGTTGGTGCGAACACAAACAATACGGCCATTCTGGTAGGTGAGAAGGCGGCAGACATCATCATGAAGGACCTGGGCTTGGATAGCGGGATTACCGTGACTTCCAGGCTGTGAAGGCAGTTTTTAGCATGCGTTTCATCTTGAGTACACTATATTTAGCCTTTTGATATATTTTAAATGAAGTTACGTACGCAATCATCCGTCCTTCCCCGAGTTGCTGTTCTGTATGGATGGCTATCAGTCAGCTATGGGGTGAGAAACTCAACACCCCGACAATATTACCTCATACATCGGCAGCCCGGCACCCAACAATTTACCAACTACCCAACTCTGGATACTTATCTTTTTCGCCGTCGACAACATGCCGATAGAGTCAAATCACACCAAAAGGCAAAAAACATACAACAGCGGGGATTCGCTGGTCGTCACCGACCCAACTACTAATCCGCCGGTTAGTGGCTTGACTATGGGAGAGCGGACGGGATCCCGTATTTTCCACTACCTTTGGTCGTATGTACAAGCTTCTTAGCTAGAAATGTATATATAATTCAATACTCGTAAAACCGATCGGCGTTGACCACTAGCATAGCTCGGATCAATCAAGAACACGCGCAAACGACGTGACGCACTTAGCATATATAGATGAGAACAATCTCTTCCTTTTGTCGTTGTCATTTGTATATTTCAGTGCCTGGCGCAATGTAGAGTGTTGGACTGCCACATTGAGGCAATATGTAAGCGCGATGTAGTCCTGTAAGTTTTCAAGCGTGTGCCACTTGGGCGGTGCATATAACTCCTGCCAAGCTCTTGTTGGTTATGAGGGACCGGGGACCTTCTGTTTATGGTGATATCAAACGGGCCGTCATTCGTTGCCAGAACTGGGGTCTGGTGCAACGTATGCCCCCATGAAACAGTGTCCCTTCAATGAGACCCTCTCTCTACCCCGCCGCTCTCTGCAGCAGATATGCATATCGAGTTGGTATACACATATAGCTAATTAGTGCTGTGGAACTGCTGGTATCATCCCTTTGTCTCCGTATCGATTGGTACTACTAATGGCGCTGTTGTTTTATGCCACTTTTGGTTTCTACTGAGCATTATCAGTCAAAAGTAGAGCGAAAGGACTGCCTCGATCTCTGAGTCGATCAACAAGGATACGGCCCCGAGGGTAACAGGCGAGAACGGGGTTCAATCCAATTGGTTTTATTGTCCCTGTCGAGGATATTAGCCGAGCGGGGATACAGGATATATGTGACCTGACAATGAACCAACTCTCACATGCAAACGTGTTATAAAGTGGCGGGGCATTCCATTTTCTTATCTGGAGCTGTCAAAAGTTACATCAACTATATCGTCTCTTTTCAAAATTACTTCCCAAATGACCGCTGAAACAAACGAACGTCCCGAAGATGTCTCTCGCGTCATAATATTAGAAGCAGAGGTGACTGCACAGATACTGGCATCAAGCGACCGGACTAACTGGCTTTTAGGATGATATCGACGATACAGACTCGACGCTAGAGAGCAGGTAATACTTCAGAATAATTTTCGAAAGGTCATACTTTGCTGACCTTTGGTCAGAGATGGGTCCTCGAGTTACCTCACTTCCCTCAAATCGAGCATTTTCAACTACAGGTGAGGACCATGCTGACGGCGCACAGTCCATGAGCTAATCAACTCCAGATATGAGGTTCGTAACTGTAACAGGTCTTGGAGACATACGATAACCTAACAGTCGATGGTAGAATGGTCGCCGGTACCATGCATTCCACGAAGGCACCTATCTAGTGGTCGGTTCACCCAGAGCATCACCGACTATGGCATAGTATTCTGACACTTGGTTGTAGCCGAATGATGAGGAGGAACAGAGTCGAATGGATTTGTGTCACCACATTTATAGCCTTCTTCTCAAGGGGAAACTCCATACTGCACCGATTAGTAGTAGCCCGCAGCGCGTCCTAGACCTGGGCACAGGTACTGGAATCTGGGCCATCGACTTCGCAGAGCAAGTTTCTCTTTTCCGCCAGAGACTTGAAAATCAGACGGTTACTAATCAATTTGGGGAACAGTGAATATCCTTCGGCTGAAGTTGTCGGGACAGACCTAAGCCCCATTCAACCGGATTGGTTAGTCACATATGTTGGAAATATGTGGATGAGCTAACATGTCTCTTCAAGGATCCCCAACAACTGCGTTTTCGAAGTAGATGACTTTGAAGATCCGTGGATTTATAAGAAGCCGTTCGATTATATCCACGCTCGGGAGCTGGAAGGATGCATCTCCAACGAGGAGCACTTTTTCGAGCAGGCCTTCCAGAATCTCAATAGTGGTGGCTATCTGGAACTGCAGGCTCAGCGCGGAGTCTTCCTGTCGGACGATGATACAGTCAAGAAGGCAGTCAACGCTGAAGTGTGGGCCGAGGCAGTACGTGACAGCAGCTCCAAGTTTGGAAAGCCCATAGACTGCGTTGGGCAGTGGAAGGAAAAGATGATCAAAGCAGGTTTTGTGGATGTGCACGAGGAGATTCGCAAGGTATGTCGACTTCGCCAAAACTCTCGATTTGGCTGGCTGACCCTGACAGATTCCGATTGGCGGTTGGCCTAAGGATCCGGTTATGAAGGAGGTTGGAAAGTGTCAGATGATTCAATCATGTGCTGCCATTGACTCCTACACACCGATGCTCTTGGGAAAGATTCTCGGATGGGGCCAGGATGAGATGCAGGTGCTGATGGCCAAGGCTAAGAAAGAACTTCGCGATCCCTCTATCCATATCCACATGCCTGTTTACTTTGTGTGGGGGAAGAGGCCTTAACTCGCTATATACACGAAGGTCATTGAATTGAATGATATTGGTCGGTTAGTCTGAAAAGGGTTCTTTGCAAATATAATCTCCACGGATAAATTTGACGTCCTGATTGGTCCTGGGATTGCTATAGCAGCGAATGAAAAGTGTATCAATTGAAAAGAGATGTTTGTTTCAAACTCCACCATTATATAGGTCATTCAATTGGCCGGCCAATCTCGAAGCTTTAGATGTCGTGTGGTAGGAATGGTGGTGCACTATCCGAATACCATCTCTAGGATGCAGCAAGGCTCCAGGAGAGTGCTAAGCATAGACAGAATGATTATGCGGAATCATCCCTCAGAACCAAGGACCATCAAGATGCAAGCCGGAGCGCTACAGCATTCCAAGTTACGGCGGTCCAGAGGTACTAAATTGCCTGGATTGTGTTACATAGGGGACATTGCTGTGGCGTCCTGCCACTGTTGTCACAGTACTTTGCGGATACCGTGATCCCGGAGCGGGCCCCGAAGTACCTGGGTGGCCCGGGGGTGAGAAATGGATAAGAG
>JAAGWP010000054.1:0-22604 GCA_013266165.1 Fusarium graminum | reverse complement strand
CCCAGTCCCCCAGTCACCATACCCGCGCCCGTATGGACCTCCTCCGTCTCGTCAGGATCACTCACCTTACGCTCCACCACCTCGCTATCCCCATTACCCCCCACCTGCTACGACGTCGTATGGGCATCATGCTCCGCCGCCATCATACCCGCCCACGTATCCTTCTCGTAGTGCACCGCCCACATACGGGCATCCTCCACCTCCTCGGCCTCCTGTTCCATCCCCAGCACCCTCTATATCACGCCCAAATGGACCATCAGGATCACCTCCTGTACCACGCCTGACTTCTTCATCGACATTACCTTTGCCTGCTTCGTTACCCCCAAAACCTCCTTTGCCCCCGAAGCCTCCTCAACCTATCCAGCATGGACAGCCGAATAGGGGCCGTCGAGACTTCCCCGATCATTCTCGTGATCATCGGAACAAGCGTAAGAATGACCGTCAGACCCGTAACCACGACAATCGGCAGAAGAAGAGCCAACCTCATCGTCACGATCAGAAGCCACAAGATAACAGTAACCGACGTTCGGATCCCAAGATACCTAGCCTTCCCAAACCCATATCATCGCCAAAGCCAGAAGAGACGAACGCCTTAACAACTCCTATCAAGCTCAAGCCAAGCACACCCGCAGAAACACCCGAAACTCAAAAGGCTCAAGGTGAAGCTCCTAAACTCGAATTGCCACAGAAACCAGACGCAGTACCCGAGAAGGCCACCGAAGAGGAACGGGAATTAGATAGCAAGGCCATCTCGAGAGGGCTAGAACCTCATCATCTCCCAGTTGACCCTGGCAAACAATTGCCTACAGACTACAATGATGAGGTGCTTCTTCCTACACAACGGGATGCAAAATGCATTGAAACGAACTATGTTCAAGCTGACATTATCAAGGGTCATGTGGAGACAAAGCATGGAAAGCCGGACGGTTCAGAAATCGAGTCCGACCCTGTGTTTGTCCGTGACGGCAAGCTTCTTGGCGCAGATACTGTATCTGAGCTTCCAGTAGAAGTTGATGAGATCACTCGGAGTGAACGCTC
Organism: Fusarium graminum; assembly: GCA_013266165.1. NCBI lineage: Eukaryota > Fungi > Ascomycota > Sordariomycetes > Hypocreales > Nectriaceae > Fusarium > Fusarium graminum. The sequence continues at coordinate 21,566 of JAAGWP010000054.1, read as the reverse complement.
CGAGAGTGGGGAAGTCCCTGAACGACGTCCAAAACGACTTTACTCAGATGATGATAGGCATGTCGAGCGACCATTCAAGAGACATAGATCCCAGAGTTCTTCCAACGCCAACCGTAGAGCATCGCGCGATGGCCATTTGGACCTTCGAGATACATATGAACCCAGGGAGCCTACGAGACATAGGTCACGTCAGGACAGTTCTGAATACGAAACAAACGAATTCCGTAATGTTGATGACCGTCGACGGTCTACAGAGCGACACCATCAAGGCCGAGACAGAGACCGCAGTCGCGGCCGTGGCCGCGATCGTAGCCGCGATCGTAGCCGTAGCCGGACCCCGGCCTCACGAAATTCTTCCGTCTCTGTCGTATCGTCAGGATTGGACTCCCTAGAAGCTGAATTGCTGGGTCGAGACACCAAAGCCAAGACTCCCGACGAATCTCCTAGGCGCAAGTCGTCTATGTCAGGACTTAAGCCTAAGCGTCGCCAGACAAAGCTCGATTCAGCTTATAGGTAAGTCAGGATCTTAATCTGTTAAATATGCACATCTAACATCAGTACAGCCGACGTTGGTAGGCCACCGTATCGACTGCATGCTACCTACATATGCATACTTCTTAATCCCGACCGGTACTTGATGGTTTCTTTATTTCGTTCCCCAACTTCATATCGCAACTCCTATTTTACAACATTCCCTGTATCTAGGCCAGGCACTGCCCAACCCCCTTTCATTCAACCGATTTCAACTCGGCTATTGTTCAGTTTTCTTCTTGAAATGGCGCTTTAGGTTTTGGGCTATCAATTAACGATCATGACCAAGGTGCACGGCTGGCGTATATTATTCACGAGGTATGCGTGGATCATTCTTAATCTTACTATTTTCCTCGTCCATTCGAAAGGAGCCATTTCCTGACTTCTCGGATCACTCATTGCATATGACATTTACCATTCATGGTTCGTTGGTGCGTCATCGACCAACACTGTTTGCCTGGCCATTCCTTTGCACATCCCTATACTGCGTCTGCTCCACTCAAGTGAATGCCTATACTTCTTATGATCCCACCTGCAGGCCAGTGTGCAGCCAAAACTGCTGTCTGATAGGCAACTCAAATGCATGAATCCCTAAGTGGCTTTCGTAGCACATATAATTTGCATTCTTGTTGATCTTGCAAGGGCGCACCGCAAGCCAAGGGCCAACACACTTGACTTGAAAAAACGGAGAGAGAGAAAAAAGCCACGAGTACTTTCCTCACAAGGAGTATGTAGATATCTTGAAAGCCATACAGGTGCTGGAGGGCAACACACTTTGCCACGCTGCAGTCTTGTCACACCGGATAAGATGAGAACCTATAGGAACTCTTTACTGTCTTAACTCAGGGCACTATAAAAGATGACCGCTTGAGACCAGACGACAAAAAGATTTAGGCAACTCTAGCATGACACTTGCCGACTCTTACGCGATCTTTATTTAACCCTAGCTTTGACCATTATCAAATCTTCTAATACCCTGTTGACTATCAAAGACCGCTGTCAAAGTCTTATGGATGCCATCGCATAGCCTGGGGCTATTAACAGAACGACCGAGACTAAGCATATTGCATTCCCTGCCAGTCTTAGTCCCGTTATCCTAACCGGTTTACCCTGTCTATCAAAAACCAGCCTATATTCATGTATGAATAAAAGCCTCCCACTGCTGGCATCTAGCTACTTGGCTTCACATAACATAACGGCCATGAATGGAGCTTTTGTTCCTCTAGTGAGGGTATGACTCCCACAGAGACAGATGATGTTGTCATCAATAGTCAGGCTATCACTTGGAAGAAGGGCCAATGGTGGAATGGTGTGGTTGGGAATGACTGCCTCTCCACCGTATCATCCTTTCCACATCCTTGTTCTCTGCCTCCAGTGACAAGAGTACAAACTCAGATAGTCAACACCCCCAGATCTCAGCATCAAGATGAGGGGGTATCACAAAACGCTGAAATAGTGAGGAGAAAGGGGAAAAGAGACGTCTTGGCCTTCATGCGGTGTAACCCCCATCTGAACATCGCTGGCTAAACTCTTTTACACGTGTGCAAAACAAGTCCATTGACCCTTTGCTATCTCTCGTCCTGAAAACCACGCTCGAATAGGCGAGACTCGCAGGCGCTTAAAGGGTCGGGTGGTCTCGGCCGAGATTTCGAGCTCAGCCCGCTTTGGACAAGCTGCATGCTTCTAGTTCTTCTAAACCAGTGGAGAAAAGAGTACTTGTCTAGGACCCTGGGCCTTGAGGCATCACATCCTAGTCGGACAAATCAGAACTGCAGATGCAGTCAGTGCCGTAGACTCGCCTGTGCGATCCAGACTCGCAAATAATGAGGATTTGGAGAAGACCAAGCAATTCAATTTGGGTGGCAAGATACAACGCTGCCGTCATGTTGCATTCTGCGGTGGGTCTGCTGATAAATCCCGTCTTAGAAGGGAATTTGTTGGAACCGGTGAAACCGGTGAAGCCATCATGAGTAGCAATGAGTCTAGAACCGGCAGTGCGAGAGGACCCTTGCGACGCCAAACGCCTCTATTCCCCAATGCTCTTCTAAGTCATTAGCTAATACTTTGATACTCCGAGGTCGCAACCGCACCATAAGGTTACTGAGCCCTAGAAAGAATATACTCGACAACTTTTCCAAAAACAAAACAAAAAAAAACGCTTGACTAAAAACAGACCACAATGTATGTATGGGATGAAACCAGAAATACTCCATGCCCAGAATTTATACCACGCATATCAAACAATCAAATTTTCAAATCCCATCCCTCGTAGATCATGTAGCCAGTTAACGTTATCCGAGCTGCGCGTATCTTGCATCGCCCAAGTTGCCTTGAGCATCTCAATTGCCGTGAACAGATAACCCCACGGACATATCTGCCAAATCGACAATAGCCGTCTCAGGGCCCACATGCGTCGTTCAGGGTCTCGTGTCTCGGCTCCTGCAACAAAGGTTGGCCACGACGAGGCCTTAAAGTATGGGTCGTTCTCATCAATGACGGTTAAATTGTGCAAAACGTCGTCCAGCAGTGAGTCGGTGTCGACAGCCCGCACAGATCGAACTAGCGGTAACGCTTGGATGATGTACAAGCATGCTGCCGACCTGTGGGCTGCAGCCAGACACACTCGACTGTCAAGATCCTGAGTTAGGTTATGCTGCCGGAGATAGTTTCCCCAAGCAAGAATATCGACAGCAAGAGCTTCGTCTATCAATGCGATTGCTTTGTCTGCTGCCCCCAAAGACTGATCTGTCCATGGTACCTCGTGAGACAGTTCCGATGCAGACAAGATGATGTTGAGGATCTCGGGAGGGCAGGACAAGTAGTTTGTGAGCTCCACCCGCTTCATAACAGGCAGGAATTGAAAGGCCTGTCGTGCAACACGAGCTGCTAGCCCCCCGGATGTCAATGTTGAGCCGAAAATGTTATAACTTGAAGAAGTTAGTATTTGCCGCAAATACGTCCGTAATCTAAACCTACATGAAGCTGTCGGTAATGACACGGTCCCGAAGTATTCTACTAGATGTGTTAGGGTTGCTATCCGGGTTGAGGAGTGCCATGATACTTGTGGCGCCTTCAAGATGGGCCCTCCAGCTCTGGTTATCAGGCTTATTCAAATCAATCAAGTCAAACTTGATGAAGAAGTGCATGGCAGCTAGTGCCACCTCACTACCGGCTGGATCAAGGGTATCTAGCACCTCTCTAAGGTGGCTCATGGCCTTTTGCTTGGCTGTCAAGGCATCGATGAGGGCCTTTTGTGCCACGAGGTCTCTAGAGCGTAGCATGGTGACAATACCGGTAGAATCAGTCATACCAGGAGGGATCTCAAAACGACGGAGAATATTGGACCAATGGATAGCTGAAGTTGCTATGATCACCTGTAAGAGAAGCGGGTGTTTCCGCGTCAAGGGTATCAACTCGCGGAACGGGTTACTCTCAGGCGTGTCTCGGACCACAAGATCTTTGCAAACCCTTTCAGAGACTAAATCATGTTAGCAGTCGCTTGGAAGGGGGCAGTGAGTGGAGGTGGGACCTACAGTGTGCAAGGTAGGAGCGTGATGCATGATCGAGGTCTTGGAACAAGGGATCTGTGAGTGCACCAGTAGGAGGAGACCAGTCCATGGTGTTATTCGATGATGGCGACTCGTCATTCTGCGCAGACTGTTGCTGGTGACTTCTGTTCAGCTCCTCTGCCTCTTGCGCGGCTTGCTGGGCCTGTTGGACCAAACGCGCCAGCGGATGCTGGTCGCTATAGTCGGGCTGAGGCCGTGGTCGAGGTTGATCGCCATTGCTGTGGCCGGGCTGATTACCCGGAGGTGAGTTAGAGGCTGCCCGGGAACTGTCAGAATCGTCGGGCAGCCTTCGCCCAGGAGGCGGATTGACATTCCCCTGGGAGTCAATGCCTTGAGTCCAGACGAAGACCTTGCCATATCCGAGGCATTCCTGCCCTGAAACCGCACATTTGTGGCATGTCGGCCATGAGCGGTCGCAGCGCAGGCGTCGACGACGGCAGTTGTGGCACGGTTTGGTGTTGCTTGGCGGCATGCGCCGGGTGCTGACTGAGCAGCTTTGAAGGTTCTTTGCTGGTGTTTTGTCCTAGGATTCCACTAGGTCCAGGTCGTGCTCCAGCTCTCTGTGACGGGCGAAGCAGCGGTTTGGATGCAACGAGGCGAATCGCTACAGCAAGTTCATGGTGGACTTTTGAGACAAAGATTGTGTCGTGTCAGGCTGGGTTGCGTAAGTGTAAGTGTAAGTGTAAGTGTAAGCGGGGGATAAGATGGCTTGGGATGTAATGACGATGATGATAAAATGAATGGGACAAAAAAAGAGAAGAGTGCTGGATAGGATGTACAAATACCTTAAAAGCTAAGGTATAGATGGATGGATATGGGAAGGCGGGACGAGGAGTACCTATGGAGGGGTAAATGAAAAAAAAAGGCACGGGGTCTACCGAGAGCAGGTAAGTACTAGAGGTAGGTACGTCAGTTGAGGCAGGTGATTTATAGGTAGAAGAACACAATCAATTGGCCAAGTACTACCTATGGATGCAGTAGGTAGAGGAAATTGGAGAACAAGACGCAAAATGGACCGTTTTGCAACTGATATAAAGCCGGTCTAGGGTGCAAAAGTACGGACAGCGACTCGACTGACAGCCCACTAGGTCATGGAGTGCACCCCGTACTAGAGTAGATCTCATGACTCGGCTCCAATCAGAGCTAACGACGGCATCAAGCATCCGGGAATAGTATGTAATTGTATAAGTCATTCCAAAAGGTATCAAAGTCATGTTTAGATAGGCATTACCTATTCATTCAGTAGATCTATGCTTGACCTCCTCCAAGTCCATATCTGAATCTGGGCTGTGAACAAAGCCCCACGCCTACGGATACTCATGGGTAGGTACTGGGCGTTGACCGGTGTCTGTGCTCCCCGAAGGGGCAAGGGAAAGACATATCGTGCAGCCGATTTTCCGGGACCTGCATCGTGGCCCTTCCATCAGAGTCCTCAGAAAGCTTGTCGTTGTGGATTTCAGACGACAACGTCCAGCCAGAGGTGACACGATGGCCCGATTGGGCAACCAGCTGTTGTTCGACGCCTTGTTCTTTTTCTTTTCCTCTTTTTTTCCCCTCTTTTATTCTCACATTCTTTCCCTCCCTTTGTCGTGAGGGGAAAACTAGGCGTTCCATGTTAATATCTTGGGGGATCGTGATGTAATAATCTTCAGCCCGGAGCTTATGAACCGCCACGGCACTATAACCTCCATCCTAGCTCCTCTTATGCTGGCACGTTTTGCTCTGCTGCATCACTAACCCACGTCCGATAACGAATTGAATCAATTGACCTTGACCTGACTCTGCCACGGCTCATGACTTTTGGCTAAATTTCGATAATCGGAAGCCCTGCGCCAACACCAGAGCCTAGTCCCAGGACTAGACAGATATTCTTGACGTCTCCGGCTTGACCCTAGACTCAAATCCTCTCCAACAATCTCCAACTAGCCAAACTAGCAATTGACCAGGTATGCAACTTCCCCTCGTTAGCCAAGGATGATCCCAAGCGTACTACGTAGTAGACAAGGTTCATACAGTGAAATCTTCTAACCTGGCACGGGTCTATCTCTATTCTGATCGGAGAATCCTGGGCTTCTCCTCATGTTTACATCTCCACCAAAATTTGCACGAACAGTTCTTGGCGATAATAGGACTTCCCCACCTTGCTCACTATCCAAACCCCTTGATTAGGAATCAAAGTTAGCTATCCTTTTTGTGCGAATGTGAAATATACTGCATGGGGACGGGACATCAACCGCAAGAGTGCTTAGGCAACGCTCATATATTTTGACTTTTCATAATCTCGTTTCCATCCTGGCCTTGCGGCATCTCTAGTATCCTCATGCCTCGCAGAACTGCCAGTCAACATCGTCCCTCTATAAGCCGATTCTTTTCGTGAGCTGGCTGGCAGCTCTGGTGGTTCTATTATTTTTTTCATGGCATTTTGGTCTGTTTTCTGGTCCCGTTGCTGGCTAAGATTTCAGCCTCCAAAGTCTTTGACCTAGCCCAAGCAATGTCTCGTCTCCTAGCAATCGCTTTGCTCCCCCAAGGATAACTCCATCCTTTCGGGCTCGTTATTCGATTAACGAGCTTTGTCTTCAACGTCTATGACGTTGTGATCTGCTCGCTTGCGACATTGTGAATACTGCTCATTACGTTAGCGTTCGGAAAACAACAAGGGTACAATAACAACTTGCCTGATGTCTTCTCGCTCATCAGACTCGGGTGGTGCGTTGGTAGGCCCGGAGCTAACGACCACGTTTGCGCCTTCGTCGCCGCCGGCCTTGATGTTGTTCAAGGCAGCCTTTGCCTTTTTCTTTCCGTTACGGAGATCACTCAAGTGCTCGAAATATCCTTCTGGGACTTCTGTGACGTATTTGCCACAGAATACACCAACCTCAAAGTCCACGACCTTACTTGTGGTCTCAGCAGCCTCCATACATGCGGCCTTGAGTCCATCAGGACCGTCGAGGTCTTGGAAGATGACCTCGTCGGCACCGATATAGTTAGCAATCTCTCGCGTTGTTCGGCCATGGGCAACCAAATCTTCGTAAGGGTTAGTAAAATAGTAGCTCGGGATTGAGGTGAGAAAATGCTCGTACCAATTGGATCAGCAAGATCAATGCCATACTTCAGGAGTTGTTAGTGTACATCTTAACCATAACGTGCTAATGAACTTACGATATGTGGGTGTATGCATGCTGGGGAAGCTGAGACAAAGATGACCCGGACTGCACCCGAGTCTCTGGCCATTTGGACCTAAATTATCAATTAGTATTGTCTCTTAGGTACTGTAGAACGCTGACGAACAATTTGTCGAGATGTTGCTAATTTCCGAGTTAGAAATGTTACTTCTCTGCAAATGACTTTACTCACTGCCTCGGACGACACTGTCATCCACGATAATCAAGTTCTTTCCCTTGAATTCTGAATCAATAGGCGAAAGCTTGCGACGGACACTCTTCATTCGAAGAGCCTGGTTAGGGAGGATAAAGGTTCGTTGAACATATCGGTTCTTGATGAGAGCTGTGACGTATGGCTTGCCAAGCTTTTCAGCAAGAGTAGCTGCAGCGATATTACTTGTCTGCGGGTGAGATGTCAGTTTACATAAATCACCAATGGCGAGTGCCATGGATAGCCTACCTCAGGTACTGGAATAACTAGAAGGCGCGTTAGAATGAATCGAACAAAGATGATAGACGAGTGAGCATACTGGCATCGATCTCCTCAACTCCCTTGTCTCCCAGAACCTCGCGAATCTTCTTGGCCAGCTTCTCTCCCATGTTTTGTCGACTGCGGTAGACAGAAATACCGTCCATGGTCGAATCTGGGCGAGCGACGTAAACAAACTCGAAGCAATCGGGTGTGTAGGGTTGGTCGTTGATGATCTGGCGGAACTTGGGAGTACAGCCCTTTTGCAAAAAGCAGGCCTGTCCAGGCAAAATATCGATGATATCCTCGAATCCAAGCTGCTTGAGGACGACAGACTCAGAAGCAAACATGTAATCCTTGGTGCCGGGCAGGGTATCGGAGTCTCGGGAGCCCATAGCAAGAGGTCGAATTCCGTTGGCATCACTAACTTTTGTCAGAGTTTGAAGTCGATTGCTGAACCGTTTGCGCGACTCACCGGAAAGCCAGGATACCGAAACCTGCAATCATGGCAGTAGCAGCGAAAGCTCCCTGACACTTGGCGTACACATCACTCAGAGCAGTGAAGATATCCTCCGAGTTGGCGCGGGTCTTACCAAGCTGCTGAAGTCCGTGTGCGAAAATGTTGAGGCTATTGGTACAGATCAGTGACATGGTCGGAATTGATGCGAGCCGTGGGTACGCACAGAAGCTCCGAATCGGAATCAGAGTTGACATGTCGGTGGGCTTCTTCGTCGAGGAACTTGCGAAGATATTCGGTGTTGACGAGGTTACCGTTGACGCTCATTGAGATACCGAATGGTGCGTTGACGTAGAATGGCTGAGCTTCAGAACTGCAATTGTAACCTTGGTCAGCGGCGCACAAAGATATGCTTCAAGTAACACATACGCAGAAGCTGTACCCATGGTGGGGTAGCGAACGTGGCCCAAGCCTATGGAGAGTCAGTCTCCGTGTAATCTATATGTCGCGTTGCCATACCCATATAGCCGGGAAGATGTTCAAGTCGCTTGCCATCAGCAAAGACCTTGCTGGCCATGCCCAGGCCCTTGCACTGAGAGACCCTTCCGCCCTGGCAAACAGCGATACCAGCAGCATCTTGTCCACGCTGTTACTGCTATCAGCATTCATGAATTCCTTCAATCATCGGTATTTGGGATCTGGGACGGAATTGTCGGCGATCGTGGGAACTAACATGCTGGAGGTAGTACAGAGATTCGTGCAAGTCAATGGCAGCGGAGGTGGCTTCCGAATCGCCTAGCTGCTCTGGCAGTTAGCACATGTTATGTGAGTACGTTTCAATTCTTTCGCTGTTTTGTTAGAGCTTCCGTCTCAAGCCCGAAGCACTGGCAAGGGTCTCTGAGCGCGGGGGAGGGGCAATAGAAGAGAGGACTCACCAAGATGCCCGAAACACCACACATAGTGAATAGTATATCACGTCGTGATCGCGAAGAGGATAGAGAGAGGACAGAGTCTTTTCACAGTCAGTCAAGTCTTTAATTTGAGAAGTTTACGAAACCTACGGGAAAAATTTTCTCTAACAGTCACGACGATATCGGTCATTTTTTTGCGACCACAATTACTTTGGCGGGGTATTGGATAAGGCGGGCCGGTGATGATCCGCAACGGTGGGACCCCAAACTTTAGGACCTTGACGTCTCGAGTTCCAGTGAATTCAAACTCAGAATTAATCCTTCGATTCACAATCGTCTTTGTACTCAATTGGCGTGTTAATAGATAGAAGCGTTGATTTTAACAGGCGTTATGTATATGGCATCACAATCTAATCAATATCTCTGGAGGAGCGAGCAACGATGTTTCTGGAAAAGCAAGAGAACCATGTATAAGTCATAGGCCAAGTTACAAATTATTGCAACACCCATGTATCAGCCGAACAATTTGCGACTAACTACGCACCGCATCCTGGTAAGTTTTAGCCAAATACCGCATTTCAAAGTTTTCCAGTCAAGTGATCATTTAATACGATGTGGTGTTGACTCGTGTGCATATCAAATTTCATGGTTGATCTCAAACCAGTTGAAACCCATGAAATGAATAAGTGTGGGACTGTGACTGGCGACAACTACAATGGGGAAGAGTTTCGTGCTTTGACCTCGAGGTATAATAGAGGTTAGGTCTAGTACCTAAGTACTACCAAAATACCTTTGAGAAAGACGATGCAAACATCACATACTTTCCACACATGCCCTCGTCATTATGCGGATATACCAAGAGTTCAAAGTGTGTGGTGAATAGATAACCTTCATGACAGTGGGATCCACGGAAGACTGCACCGAGTGCTGAATTTGTATAGCGCTTTGCATAATGTAATATCGTGTGATCAGGATTGCTCTGGGAATACAGAACTGGCAGCGAGTCAACAGTGAATACTTGATGGAAAGCAGCAGGTGAAATAAATGTGCGAATTTGTATTGCGTACATGCTATGAATCAGGGTGAAGTGAACTATGGGCTTCACATGTCGATGTAAATGATACCAAAGTTCTAGCTACTAGGAAATATAACTTTGTGAAATACAGCACCCATCAACGAGCGAGGAAACTCCTCAGTTGCCCCGTTGGCTAAGTGGTATAGCGCATCACTAGTAACAAACCCGACATGATGAGATCACTGGTTCGATTCCAGTACGGGGCATTTCTTTTTCGAATTTTTGGTCATTTCTACAACTCGCTTCTGACTGATGACAATATCTAGGTCGATGCTGCCTTTGATCCTAAGGCATGAGATCGTTTCGGGGGGCTTTAAATAGTGCTCTGCATGGAGAGGGTCAGAAACAGCCATCTTCGGTAGATATTTGCTTTTGAATCTTTCGGCATGGACTAGCACCTGAGGTTCAGATGTAACCTACTTCCAGTCCATCATAGGCTATAGTTCCTGATCTGGGATGTACTAGACTTGTGTAGAGCATGGAGTGCTTCCGCGTCGTTTCGACAGTAGACGCTTCGCTCTTTTTTGACATCAGTATCGTACCACCACACACAGCAGCACATAAGCATGACAAAATCATAGACTCTGCCGCAAAAAGAACTGCCATTGCGCTATCAGAGATGCTATGGAACACTACACACGCAAACAGGTGCCATCTATATAGATGCCGAGGTCCATTGCAATCTAAGTACTCAACATCTGCCTTGAATCTGGGGTCAAGAAGGGAGCTGAATGGTAAGAGAATCACTTAAAAACTGGTCGAGTGAACTGGACTTACTAAAGATGCTAAGGGATGTCTGACAAATTGATACTGCTAGGAGATCAATCAAAGTACAGAAATAACCGGACCAGCAGCGACGCTTCCTTCAGTTTACCCACATACCAAGTCTGGGATGGGGAGAGACGTCCTTCATCCTTTTGCCTCGATCTGAAGAAAGGTACCTACCTTGCCTATATAGAGGGTGTCAAAAGACTTGAACGTCCAGGTGGAGGGGCAGTAAAAGATTAGGTAAAGTACTACCATAATTTCCCCTAAATTTGCCTAAGTACTTTTATCACTTAGTCTAAAACGGTCACTGCATACGCAGAATTTCACAGCGTGAAATAAGTACCACTTGCTCCTATCACGACCCCTTGCTCTCAACATGGCATGTATCGGTCGCCCAGTCACTGGGCCAAGTCATCGTCGTCGTCATGACCATTGTACTCAAACCGGAAACTCTGGTGAGACCGACGAAGCTCAACCGAAGTGAGCGAGGCCTGTGAGTTGGAGTTATCCTGGCTTGTGTTGCTGATCTGTCGAGCAGACGCAAGCGGAGCCTTCTCAGGCCCAGGGTCAGGGCCATGGGTAGGGGTAGCAGCACCTTCACCCTGATCGTCACTGCCCTCGTCCGAAGAGACCACGATGTGGTGCTTGGTGCGAGATCGAGTACGCGCCGGCATAGGGGAAGAGTGTTCCATGGGAGGGGAAGCGGAGCGGGTGGAGACAGAGGCCTTGGGCTTGGGCTTGGCAATAGCTTTACCCTTACCCTTGGCCTTGGACTTCTTTAGTCCCTGGTTGAGATCGATGTACAGGTTAGTGTATAAGTCTGTGTTGAGGTGGTCGAGGTCCTCAAGGATGCTCTTCCGGAGAGCGGTGTCGCTGTGTTTATTACCGTCGCCATCGCTCGCGGTAAGGGTAGTCTTGATATGGTCAATGAATTCGATAGCAGCGTTCGTGGCGATGATTGTATGCTTTACATGGCATTTCTTGTTGTTAGTCTCTATGAGTGGACGATGGAGATTGACAAGAAGCTGATGCTTCTCACCTTTGATGTCGGTCAGGGCGCTGTATGCAACGGTGACGACGGGGTCATCGATCTCGGCAGTCTCATCGGCTTCTGTGCTGACACCGGTGCCGGCAAAGACGCGCTGCTTCGACGGCTTCGACTGAGTCTAGAGTTGAAGAATGGTTAGTGGTGAAAAATAGCAGAGATAATGAAGGTATGCACTCACTTGGCGATGGCACTAAGAATCAGCTCGTTTGACTGCATCATGGCGCGGTTTTGGCCAGCCGAGAACTCGGTACGGCGGAGCAAAGCAATTTGAACCGTATTGAGGCCGCGTTCATCTTCGAGTGAAACCCATTCCTTGGTGGCAGTTGGATCAACGTCACTATAGCTTATTGATTAGCGCCTTTCTGTCACCGTCACTCTGTCAGTCTGTTACTTACGGTCCAGGTGCCTGACTCTCATCTGCGACGGGTCCGTAGTCTTCGTCGGCCATGACTACTTATGTAGTAGTGAATTACTGACCAAGGGTGACAGGAATAGGTAGTGAGCTACTCTTTTGAGGTCAAGATTGGTGATATAAGAAAAAACAACATTCCAGCGACGCGGGAAAGGTTATGTGTGTGGAAAGGAAGAAAGAAGGAAAGGAGAGAAGAAAAGAGATGTTATTGTTTGAAAGCCCTAACGACTTGCCTCAGGCTTTTGTCTAGATTGTAGCAGTGATGATAGGTCAGAGTATTTGCCAAATGTTGCCAGACACTGCCAGATGCTGCCAGTGCCGACAGATTTTCATTATCAAATCTACATCAACAACTCCAATACTAAGAAGGGACGTTTAGTAGTGATAGTATTAATTATATACAGTTTACTTTTACAAGCTCAAATCAGAAATGTTTCGTCTCATCGACTGCCTTGGGAGGTCCGCCTGATGCATGTTCTTCGTCGTATGATGGAGTTCTCGAATCATAAGCAAGCTGAAGATCATCAATCTCGTCACCAACTTCCATCCAACGATCGCTAGTCGCAGGTACTGGTGAGATTCTGCAAAGACCCCAGTACATAAGCGAGGAAACGATGAAACCGCAGAAGTAGTTGAGTTGGTAGACGTAAACGGCACCTTGAGGGACGTTCTTTGCGCCAACGGCATCCGCGAAACCAACCACGTTGATGATGATTCCAGCAATGTAGGCAGAATATCCACGCCAGTTGAAACCGCCGGTAAAGTAGTATGGGCCCTCCTTGCGAGCGTCGTAGAGCTCCTTGGTATCGATGTATCCCTTGCGAACGAAATAGTAGTCGGACACCATGACACCAGCGATGGAGCTGAGGAACACACTGTATGCGGAAAGGTAGGTGGTGAACTGGTTACTGTCCTTGAGAAGTTGCCAAGGGCAGATTGCGAGACCGACAACAGCGCAAATGTAACTTCCTCGACGAATATTGATCCAACGGGGAAGAAGAGCTGTCAGATCTGTACCAGCAGAAACACTGTTTGCTGCAATATTGGTTCCAAGCTGGGCGAGGGCGAAGGCGGAAGCAATGAAGAAGACGCCGAAGCGCTCGGCGGAGCTTCCATCATCGATGAACTTGTCGAGCAAGTCAAGAGGGTTCCAGATAGCTTCATCGTACAAGACCGACGAGGCGGATGAGACCATGATACCGATAAATGAAGTGATTGCGAAGCCCAATGGGATTGTGGCCACCTGGGACCAGAGAGCGTCTCTGGGTTTTGTCGCGAATCGTGAGAAGTCACTGGCGTTGACAATGAGTGTAGCAAAGTTGGAAATCGACGACATGATGCCCTTGACAATTTCCCATGCCAAATCGTTGCCGTGAATCTTGTTACCTGACTTGACAATAGGGCCAATGCCACCAGCGCGTGAAATCGTCCAGGCAAGGAAAGTGATTCCGGCCACGGGAACAACATAGGCCTTGACGGTAAACAGATGTCGGACCTTGTGGACGGGAAACCAGAGAGCGGGGAGTGAGCACAACCAAAAAATGAAGAAAGACGCAAAGTGTGCAGTGCTCGTTCCAGAGTCCTCGCTGAACGTGTTTGGGATATTGGCCCATGACTTCCAGATACTTCTGATCATGAGATAGACGCAAGTTCCACCGATGTAGGACTGAACTCCGTACCAGACACAGGCTGTCACTGCGTGTCAGTGGCTCGTCATGTTGATGGGAAAGTGGGAGAAACATACCCATAGCAGCACGGTTCAAGACCGGCCACAAACTGCCCCAAATACCGAAGGAGGTTCTGTTGGCAACGGGGAAACCAATGTGATACATGGCACCAAAGCGCGCGTTAATGGCAACAAAGATACCAGTGATGCTGTAGCCGATCCAAACGCAAATCCAAGCCTGCCACCATGAAAGGCCATTGACAATCATGGACGACGAGATCATCCAAGTGTTGATGTTGAAAGAATCGGCGATCCAGAAGCCAACAAAGTTCCATGCGCCCCATTGTCTGCGCTCCTTCTCGACGGGTTTGAGATCATGGTTCGTAAGCTGCGTAAAGTCTCAGTATACGGGCCCTGGGCTGGTAAGAGTATAGATGCTTTCTCATACCATAAGTTGGGTCTTGGTCAAGCCAGGTTCGTTCTCAACGGCGGCTTTATCAGCCCAGACCTGAAAGCGGGATCTGGTCTCCATGGCTTGGAGGATCTTGAAAAAGCTTAAAAGTAGGATGGGCTTTTCGTGTTCTGGCAGGCCTTGAAGATGTGGGTATGACGTGCAACGTGTGTGATACTGGTAAGACCAACAAATTGGGTTGAATGTAACGACACGAGAAGCGGAAGAAGAATTGAAGGAGAATTCAAGGGAGCGAACTGGCTAGATCTTCTCCACCAAATTCTTGTCTGGAAAAGTCTGGTTGTAGAGGGTAACGGTCGATATTTATGGTTTAAGAAATTACCATGCCGTGCCATGCCATGCCATGGTGCATTGAGAGGACCCCATCTTGGCTTCAAGGTTATCAGCAGCCACTATCAGTATGATCGTCATCCCCAGACCCAGCCGTTGTAGATAAGTAAAGTGTGTATGGTAAGTTAGCCGGTAAAGGACCATGCGCCATCCCATACTACTCATGCCGGCCGGGACCCTCGCCGCCGGCCACACCAGCCGTGGTTGGTTGAGCTGAGAAAGGGAGGGAGTATTTTGCATTTCCGGGAGTTTTGAGCACGCGATACATTTATTGTGTTGTTTTTTTTGTCGGGGGTTTTTTTTTTTTTTTTTTGGATAGAGGCAACTCCAGAAAGAGAGTTATCTGTTCGTCTTGGATAATGTGCTTTTGCTCCGCTGAAGCAAGGTTGCTCAGCAAAGTACAAGGTACCAAGGTACGTATGCGCTTCCGAATCGGATAGGGCGATGCGGAGTGATGGTTCGAGTGACAAGGGCTCTCTCAGTGGATGCTGCCCCCACATGAGGGACCTTGAATCCGTAAATCCATGGAGTAATGGAAGCTTAGCACGAGGGGCTATTGAAGCTGTTTTTGGCTCATGTTGACGTAGAGGTGAGATCTATCGCCGATATCGCATGCGTATGGAACAATTGCCCAAAAGGATTGAATGCTGTTGCTCTTCCTCCTCCAATGGACAGGTAAATAGATGTATCTGTTTGGCTCGTGGTGTTTCTCTACAGGACGCTTAGCCCCGGAAATGCTCTGCAGATGTCTTAAGCCACTATCAGCGCAAGAGCCATGGCACGGGAGGGGGGGGTTACCCCAGGCGGATGTAAACGAGGCTCATTCATTGGCCAATATAG
Organism: Fusarium graminum; assembly: GCA_013266165.1. NCBI lineage: Eukaryota > Fungi > Ascomycota > Sordariomycetes > Hypocreales > Nectriaceae > Fusarium > Fusarium graminum. Next base: position 5,857 of record JAAGWP010000054.1, on the reverse strand, counting down.
TCTCCTTATCACTGAGACGATGCGACTTAGATACCGGTACTGGCGACCCCCGCCTAAATCGAGTTAGTGTCGAGCTGCAGGATAAACTTATTACTCGATCTCATCGAGTCACCCTTCTCTTTTCATCACAAATTTCTTCGTACCAGCAGTTATCTACCCTATCAGGGCTATCGCCAACCTCACTACCGAATACTGTCGACTACTGTAGTCACCGAAATAACATTTCCTTGTCACTAGCTTAGGTCACTTCGGGCCTCACCCGAAACTCTACTCCAGGTAATTTAACCTAGGGTTTTGCTGGTTGATATCGGCATTTGATCTCCTGGACACGCTTTGTCGGCTCGTGATAACATTTTACCTCCACTGGCTTCGTGTAAGTTTGCCGTTTTGACCGTTGTTTCTCAACCCATTTTGCCTCTCAACTGCTTTTTTTTTTCTTTTTTTTCCTTTTTTCTTACTCCAATGTAGTTATAAATGTGTCACGATAGTTCTATTCTCGACCGATGTGAGTTTAAGCGAGTACAATGGATCTCCAGAGCCCGAGTAGCACCGAGATATCATGGCACCAAGACCAAATGAAGGAAGTTTTCGGTCCATGAATTGTGTAATTGAACATCGCATCGTTCGAATTTATGGAACACTAACGGTACTAGTCATTTACGATATGGTAACATACGCACATGTATTGGTCGGTAAAACTACAATATCGCCGAGCTTCAGCAACATTTTCGCACCATCCCAGCATCCGCAAAGGCAGTGGTCGTACGTCCATCATGTCGGCTCGTATGCTTGATCTACTCACATCATTGAGCTTTCCATATGATGCACAATCTTTTTAACCTCTTAAGATTGGGACTCTGGCCTCGGTGTGTGGAATAAATCATCTGTCGAACTTTCTCCGGCACTTGATTGGCATTAGGAAATGCATCGACAACTTGCAGTCCCGCCGACTTTTGCTCATCTTCATTCTACGGTAAGTAAATCACTGTCACTCAAGCTTTTGCAATGGAGAGCAGTGGAGCATTGCTAGCATCAGAACGTTGCAAATTTTGAGCCATGTCATAACTCATGCCTGGTTGGTCAACTAGGTGGGCTTGGGAAATCGTATTGATATCAAACTCAAGTTCATATTTCCAACATGCTTACCCTGCACCGCTTGCATGAGGTCACTGCACTTCTAATCCTTGCTAGGGTCGCTGCGAAGGAACTGTCTACTTTGAATACAAAGTGTGTGGCTGTGGAAAAGACTTCAATGCACCATTGCGCGTACCGCGAGACTTTTTAATGTCTTGGTCCAGTATCTAGCAATATTCCGGTGAAGAAAATCAGGGTCCAAAGAGGATAAAAGGTTGACTAGCACGTGAATAAGAAAGCTGCTGCCCCGCGATTCGGACATATCTGTTTGGTAAAAATCGTAGTTTCGGCAGAAATCTCTACCTACTTGCGCCAAGAATGTAAGTAGATTAATTTCAGCTATAGAATTATCCAAGAAGCCCATTTATCGTAACGTAGGTAGCCATATTAGGATCCAATACTACCCTATTCATACCCAAGTAGAGAAGGCAGCTTAAATTCTACCTTCGACCTTGGTAAACTCCAAGACCCGCTTTTCGTTTGTCCCCCCCACCATCATCGCCAATTCCGCTTCTTTTCTCCCCGCCAACCTCAACTTTTTCACCTAATCAAAACACTTATATACCGAGTCCTCGATCTGCAATAATGGAGGACCAGCTGGTACAGGTTCTATCCAACACTCAGCTGTCAGACCAAGGCCCTAGGCAGCAGGCCGAAATCGAGCTCAAGCGTGCGCGAACGAATCCCGCCTTTCCCCTGTCTCTCGCCAACATAGCTGCTCACACCTCGATCGAGACAAACATTCGTCAGGCCGCCCTGACTAACCTGCGACTTTTCATCGAGAACAACTGGAGCAACGAAGAACTCGACGATGAGCCTCAAATTCCCATCTCCGACGAGGCCCGGGTCCAGCTCAAGCAGGTCCTGCTCGACCTTGTCTTGAGCCAGGACGACGACCGCAAAGTCAAGATCTCAGCCAGTTACGCTGTCGGAAAAATCGCCGTCCACGACTTTCCTGAGCAATGGCCTAACTTGCTCCCCACAATCCTTTCCGTCGTTCCAGCTGGCACCGATTCCCAGCTTCACGGTGCCTTGAGGCTACTTAACGATATAATTGAAGAGAGCTTGAGCGAGGATCAGTTCTTCTCAATGGCCCAAGATATTACCAAAGCCCTGTCCGAAGTCGCTCTCAATGAGAATCGAAAGCCCATGCACCGAGCGCTTGCCATTTCCATTTTCCGAGGCTGTTTCGACCTCTTGAACATGATCAAGGAGGACCACGCTAAGGAAGTTCGCGCCTTCGCAGATGGTCTTCTGCAACAATGGAACCCCTTCTTCATCACCGTCTTGAAGAGCCCTCTTCCCGAGGCCAACCTCGAAACTGGTACTCAGCCCGATTCTTGGAGCAACATCATCGCACTTAAGCTCCAGGTCGTCAAGACACTGCTTAGAATTAGACGTGTCTTGCCCAACCTACTCCTCCCCCAGAGTACCGTCTTCTTCAGTGCAATTTGGGCGGAGCTTTCGACTCTGCAGGGCCCCCACGAACAGCTATACATCAAGCAGGACGCTCAAGGACGACTCGAGGACTCAGACAACCTCCCATATACCTTGGACTTCCTCATCCTCGAAGAGCTGGACTTTTTGAACCAGTGCTTTAGGGCTCCTCCCGTTCAGGCTGAGCTTGACGGACACCTCAATGCTCATGCATCCGCCCAAGAGGTGCCCTGGATGAAGGAGATTATGAACATGCTTATCGGCTATTCGCGTGTCACCCGGGAAGAAGAGGAACTATGGGACATCGATTGCTCCTTGTACCTTGCCGAGGAGACTTCTGTGACCGCCAACTACACTGCGCGAACTGCCGCCGGCGATCTGTTGATCAAGATGGGTGAGTGGTTCGACCAAAAGACGATTGATGGCCTGTTTGGGCAAACGCAATCCCTCTTTGGCAGTGAGGGCTCCAACTGGCGTAACCAGGAGGCAGCACTCTACCTCTTTGTCATGTTGGCTAGCGACTTCGAGGATTTGTCCAAGCCCATTCCTGATACTGTCGCCCACGCCTATCTTTCTCTCGTCAACTACGCCATCAACCGACCTGAAGAGCCTCTGCTCCGTGCCAGAGGCTACCTGGTCGCCGGTATCCTTTGCCGTACTTACCAGACCCCTGTCGAGCTGCTGGATCGTATCATTACATCCATCACTCAGGAAGATTCCGAGGTGGTTCAAGTCGCCTGCATCAAGGCTGTTGAGGGTTTGATTAATGCTGGTCGAGTGCCACACGAAAGGCAGGTCGCTATCATCAACGCCATTCAAAGCTACATGAACGGCAAGGACCCCAGTGACATGGAAGATGCGGACGAGCTTCTTGTTACGCTTGCTGAAGCTCTTCGCGCTGCTATCACGATGGATACACACATTGCTCTCTCCAACGATGTTCAGTCTGTTGATCTGCTTTTCTTGCTGGCCAAGCTTGGCGCAAGCAACTTCCAAGTCACAATGCTGATTTCCGAAGCCTTTGAGGATATTGTTGGTGCTCTTTCAGACCCCGAGTCTTACACCGCTCTGTGCGGAAAACTTTTGCCTACACTGACCGGCGCTTTCGACGTTGCTAACCTCACTGAGGATAACCCCCTGGTTACTGTAAGCTACTTGATGAAACAATTCTCGGGCTGTATTGACAAAATTTAGGTTGCGACCGAACTGTTGGCTGTCTTAGCCGAGAATGGACCCGAGCCACTACCTGCAGGCTTTGTCGCCGCTACTTTGCCCAAGTTGAACCGTCTCCTTATGGAGTCTACCGAGGGAGAGGTTCTGCGACCAGGATCCGAGGTTGTCAAGTGGATGCTCCAGCACGACCACCAGCAGGTTCTTGCCTGGCAAGACTCTAACGGTCGCTCTGGCTTGGAGGTTTGTCTGCATATCATCGACCGACTTCTGGGTCCTTCCATCGAGGATAACTCCGCTTCCGAGGTTGGTGGTTTGGCTGCTGAGCTCGTTGAGAAGGCTGGCCAGGAGCGTCTTGGTCCTTTCCTGCCCCAGCTCCTCCAAGCTGTCGCCAACCGACTTGCCACCGCTCAAGCCGCAGCCTTCATCCAGTCTCTTATCCTTGTCTTTGCCCGCCTTACACTCGCAGGCGCTCAAGATGTTGTTGAGTTCCTAAGCCAGATTCAGATCAATGGCGAAAGTGGTTTGCAGGTTGTCCTCGCCAAGTGGCTGGAGAACTCCGTTAATTTTGCCGGCTACGACGAAATTCGCCAAAAGTACGTCTATAAGATCCAAAGCCTTGATATTTACTGACATACCCAGTGTAATTGCTCTTTCGAAGCTTTACTCCCTCAACGATCCTCGCCTCGCACAAACACAGGTCAAGGGCGATCTGATTGTAGGCAACGACGATGGCCTGATCAAGACACGCTCACGAGCGAAGCAGAGTATGTATCCAACCGCCCACCACTCCCTAATCCCTGCCTCCATTCTAGACACATTCTGCGCCCAATATCCTGTAGCTCAAGACGCTAATCGGCCTAACGCCATATCAGACCCCGACCAGTACACTATCATTCCTGCTTCGCTTAAGATTATCAAGGTTCTTATCGAAGAGCTCCTGTCCGCATCTGGCCAAAGAGCTGCAGCAAATGCGGCAGCTGCCGCTGTGGCCTCTGCTAGCTTCGATGACGAGAACGACGATGAGGGCTGGGAGGATGATGACGATACTCTTGACCTGAGCCTAGGCACCACCAAGAACGACCTAATGTCCTTCATGGAAGGCGGCCAACGCCAGCGAGACGATGAGACTCAGGCTTACCTTACTGATTTCTTCTTCCGTTGCGGCCGCGAGAACATTGCCAATTTCCAGGAATGGTACAACATGCTTACGGAAGAGGAGAAGACGAAGCTCAACGAGGTCGCCAGCTCGGTAGGACAATAGATAGGAAGTGCATGTGCGGGCGCAGGATCCTTAATGCCTGGTTCGGCTCGGCGACGGTCGTTGCAAAAGATGTCAAGCGATGCGTAGCAAGGTAAAAGTTAAGGGACGGAGAACTCATCGCGCGCGACCTGATAGATAGGATGTTTGAGCATGAGGATGGTACGATGGATGGCAGACAAGCCGCTTTATGACGATAGGACATGAAATGCAGATAGACTTAGAAGAACATGCGGATGGCCAAATTTAATAGCCACCCTTTACGGACTACGAGATATGTCACAACCGAAGAGTCAATCAAGGGACAGTCATGCATATGAGAAACAAGCCTTGCCGTTCTGTTCATGATGGTAAACACCCCTGTCATCTTATCATACAGCTATCCGTTGATCAACTACGGCCAATGACTGTCCTCCTACCTCGATTAAATGATGTCTCCGCCAAATCCTCCACCGAAACCGCCGCCATAGGGGTTGTTTCCTCTTCCACTGCCAGGACCAGGAAATCTTGGGTTACCGCCAGGGCCCGTAGGATCCCATCGTGCTCCAGGTGGTGCTTGCGGATCGAAACCATATGATCCATCTCCTCCTTGGCCCCCAAATAGCGGATCGTCAAAGGTGGGATGCATACCTGATCCACCACTTGGCCTAGGTAAACCCCCGCCAGTAAATGAGCCACGGAAAGGATCGTGTGGACCGAGGCCAGGTGGGTTTAGGTCATCGTGGCCGATGTTGTAAGGTGATCTCCCGGGCATTCGCAAGTCTCGGGGAGGGCGGTTTATCTCGTGCTCGTCCTCAAAATCTGGAGGAGGGAAGTCACCTACGGGGTAAGGCCGAGGGCGGGCCATATCGGGAA